>JARHVA010000155.1:2725000-2772500 GCA_037957365.1 Torreya grandis | reverse complement strand
AGAAGGATTCAGGGTAAGATCTACCTCTATATACAAGATCATTTTGTTCATTATTGATATGTGCAATCTGTGATCTAGGAATTTGACTCAAGAGAGGATGGTTAGTATGATGTTATTTTCAAAATGAAAACAAAATGAAAGAAACACACTAACTAGAATAACATCTCTAGGCCTAGACACTAGGGAGAGCTTATTTAACAAATATAAATAAAACACATAACTAAAATGTAAAAGAAACTCTCTTTTACCTTCTTTGGATGCTCCAAAATGATTGTTGTAGTGGCTTGCTCAATTTGTGCTCATGAATTCTTCATCAAATGAGGCTTGGCTATCTCCTCTTCTCCTTGGCACCTTTGGCTTGTGGCTTGGCTTGGGTTGGATTGGAATCAATTTGACATGGTAACACTAATTATCAAGACTTTGAAGATATTTGAGCATAATAACTTTGTACCAAAATAGCTTAGAAATGATTTTCATGGTTTCTCTATTTATAGATTTTTGAGAAAAATCAGAATCAACTTAAACCATCCATCTTAGGATTGAGATGTGTGGCTAAGGATTAATCCAATTTTTTAATTGAAATTGTTAAATAAGATCATCAATATTTGGGATAGTGGAACAATTAAGAGGCATGGAGGGCATTGATGAGGCATGGGAGGCATGGATCTTGATATTTGTGGCATTTGTGGCCTAGGGATGTCTTTCCAAGAAATGAGATCACCTGATGATGCAGATATTCCATATTCATTTCCAAAACAAATTATTCAAAAAATTTCCATAAAATTATTAATTATGCCTTGATTTCAGTTAATTATCTCTTAATCATGTTTAAGCACTTTGTGCACAAATTACTCAAATTAATCAGAATGCCTTGTTATTGGTCCAAAATTTGAATTGATTGAAATTAGAAGGTAATGTCAAATGTGTTGGATCCGTTATCCCATTTATCATGTTACCAACATCAAATAACAAAGGCATGTGTCTCATGCAAGAGATTTTATAGGAAAGATCAATCCAAAGCACCTTGGTGTAAAATTGACATTTTGACTCAAAATGATCTGATCAAAGTTAGCTGGCCTATAAATTGCATTTCCCTATTTAGTGATACTCTAGCCAAAATTGGCACTTGAATATTTCAATTTCAACTCATTTAATGCATTTTAGTGTTTTTAGGCCAAATTATGCATTTTAAGTGGAAATTGGCCAAAAGCTTGGTTGGAGATTATTGATGGCCAAATTTAGGTGTCTACAATTTGCCCCTATTTGAGAAGATGTTGCAAACCATAGGCAAAGCAATGTCTTCTCAAATAATGAGAGATGGCCTATATGCCAAAAAGAAGATGATGGTTGAAGAATAAATCTCCAAATGGTTTTGGGAAGCCTATAATGATGCCCCCTTAAGGGAGTGGCCATCACATTTGTTGATGGATGGTCCCTTGAAAAGAAACAAGAAGAAATTTGGAATTAATCCATGGTTGAGATTAATCCAAATAAGAAAATTCTTGCATGCATTGATGTAAAAAAGATACTAATTTGCCCAAAGGTGGTTATAATTAGGAATAAAAGTCAAAATAATGACTTGCCCATATGCGATTATAATCATTAAGTAAACTTGGATTGGCTAAAACTAATGGTGCCCCAGTTAGGGATGATTAGCAAGCATAACTCAAGGATATAACATAAAATATAGATTAAATATGAGTGGGTGCAAAGTGATGAAAGAGATGGATGGAGGAACAATATTGATTAGTGTGAATGATTTAGTTGTACCTACCAATGAGGAGATGCTCATCTTGATTAGAAATGATACAATTAGAATGATCAAATTAGTTAATTTGATCAAGGGTGGGATGAGAGGATTTACCAAGGTGTCAAGGAGAAACTTTTGTAGCTCCATTGATTGTAGACCTTCTTGAAGCTAATTTTTGTTGTAGCATGTGATGGTAGGCTTTATGATAGAACACCATGAAGACTATCCCAAAATATGTACAAGGACTAACTCTTGATCCAATAAACACTCGAAAACAATACACCAATGATAAAAACCATGATGACAATGTTGACATATGAATATGGATGAACTCAAGAACAATGTGCTCAAGGAATCACCCAATGAACACATATAGACTGAGTTGAGGCAACAGTGTTGAAAGCAAACAAATAGACAAGTGAATAAACAAATAAACAAACAACCTGAAATAAACAAACAAACAAATAGAAAGCCTAAAAACAAAAGCAAAAGAAAGCATCTTAAAATGATAATGCCCTAGTAAGGTAGATTGAGGATAACTGACTGGGCTTAGACAAGATAAATATTTTTAAATTTTTTGAAATGTTATGAATGTTTTTTATATTTTTGAAGTATCTTAACTTGTTAGAGAATGACAAGATACCTACTCGTAAAATGGCAAGAGCGTTTGTCTTAAGTTGATCACAAAATGATGAGAGAGTATGAAAAGGGGAACTAAGGTGACCTCAATATGAATTATGCATAACCCACATAGTCCTAAAATGACCTCAAGTCATAGTAATTCCATCCACATAAAAGTTAGGGAAAAACCAACTAGGTCCCAACAAGTTCTCAAATCTAGCAAATGGCCAGTCAAATGAAAATAGTAATGGCAAGGTGATGTGGTAATGCATGGAAAATAAGTGTTTCCCCTATTTTTTCTATAATCAGTTATAACTAGGATACAATGGCATAGTTTAATGATACTAATTTTCCCATAGGTGATTATAATTAGTAGCAAGACTGGTGAAACACTACTTTTTCCATAGGCGGTTATAATCAGGCTCACATAAATGAACTTGATAAGATGAAAGATATCTTGCCAGATCAACTATCACACTACTTTCATAGACTATCATTGAAACATGGATTGGATTTATTACTTAAACTTGATTTGAATCCCCCCATAAAAGGTGTGGAAAAACCAAAGTAACCAAGATCAAAACAGGATTGGGTAGGACAATTAAAAATAAGCTTTGGTCTATATAAGGATGGAATGATAGGATGAAATGGTATCACTACAAATAATGATGGTCTAGATAGATTGGTTAAAATGGTAAGAGCGTTACCCCCAAGTGATGGGGTGAATGGAAAGATATGAGATAATGGCAAAAGGATATGTAACAATGGTAATGACACAACAATGTGAAATGGTATGGTACATGTTGTTTGCCTGGGTGTGGTTTTTTATTATGTTGTTCTTTTTAATAGGAGATGCACGTCCTATTCAACAAATGATACAAAAAAAATACTTGATCATGTTAATTTCTAGCCCACACCTCATCTAAATAACTGCTCTGTCAAAAATGGCCTGCAAATTTGGTTGTCAAGAATGTTTTTTTATCTTTGTTGGTCATTGATTTTGATTCCTTCAAATGTCGAGACAAGGTATCCATGTAGCCTCTTTAAAGGAAAGTATGGATGTGGATGGTAAACAAGAATAAATAATGGATGGTAGGTTTGATTATGAAATGGAATGGAAAATGATAATGAAATGTGGAATGGTAGGGAAACAAATGAAGATCAGGACTTTTAGTCACACATAATATTGTTGATGTTGGATTCAAAATAACTTTGGTTGAGGTGGGGATAAAGACTTTTTCTCTCAATAGGACCACCAAAATTTTCTATTATTTGATCTTGAGAGTAGATACCATTTGATTAGGCTATAGATAGAAAGTTATTTTGATTTGATCTTTGATTTTGTCTTTATCAAGCAGTGAAGAAATTTTGTTTTAGTTATTGGTACCTCAAAGAGGTTTTCACCAATGAAGTTGTCTTGATTATCCTGTAGCACCTCTAAGAAGGTTTCACTAAGGAATTTTGACCTTTGACTTTGATTATCTTCTAGCACTTTTAAAAAAGTTTCACTAGAAGATGTTGAGTTATGGCTTTGATTGTCCCCTAGTGCCTTCAAAAAAGTTTCATTAGGAGAGTGTTCTTCTAATACATGAATGTTGTCTTGGCCTCCATTCTCTTCTTCAACCATTATGTCTCCATGGGTGCAGTTCAACAAAGTGTGATTGTGTCAATCCCAATCAACACTTGTGGGAGATGGAATGTCAATGATATGGCTATTTTGGTTGATGGTAATGGCCTGTGGAATAGTAATAGAATGAGGAGAGGTTGCACAATCCTCATAGAAGATACTAGGATAACTTATGTCAAAGCTAAAGTTCTCATCCTCAAAAACCATAGAAGGATCACAAATGTATTCAAATTGATTTATAAGGCATGCATAACCAATGTTGTAATAGCCATGAATATATTCTTCTTCTGAATTTAATTTTGACTCAATGGGCTTTGAATCCAATGTTGAGATTGAGTTTGATTCTGATTTTGATGCTAAATCTAATGCCAATTCAAAAATAGAACCTGACTCTAAATCTGATTCTTCATCTAATAGGTACTCTGTTATAATGATGTCTTGTTAAATATTTGGTTTTAGACAAGTAACAGTCTGTGATGGCATAATGGGCTCCACAAAAACTAGTTTGTCAAAGTGAGAGTCCTCTAAGATGGGAAATAGGCCAAGAGACAACTCCTTAGAGACATGCTTGTCAATAGGAGGCTCTTGAAAAATAGGCATATGGTCGAGGTAATGATTTGCCCAAAGGTGGTTATAATCATTAAGAAGTGACTTGACAAAAATTGGCTCGTAAGTGTGAGATTCCTCAACAACTAGTATAGGATCAATAGGTGATTCATCACATGTTGACTTATCATAAGGGGTTGGTTCAACAAAAACATCTTGGATTGGTTGGTTTTCTTAGCTTTGGTTTCTAATGAGTTGTAAAATACCAGTTTTGAACATAGTTTGGTCTTCAAAGGATTAAATCGGTTGAGGTTTAGATGGGATTGGTAATGGATGAGTAATGAGTTGTGGTTGGATAATGGTAGGGACTTGGGGAACATGATTTCTCACATGAGCTAAAGGAAAATGTCCTGAGATGGTAATGATAGGGTGGTGTGGAGCATGATTGCTCACACAAGCTAAAGGACTAGGTCCTGGAATGATGAAGGGGCATTATGGAGCTTGATTGCTTGAACAAACCAAAGGATGAGGTACTATAATAGAAATTTTATGATGTGGTGGAGCTTGATTACTCACATAATCCAAATCATCCAAGTCTTACTCATAAACCATATCATCCCAGTCAAAAGCTAGCTCATAAGCTGGTTCTTGATTGTGTTTCATATATTGATTATTGTAAAGAGGGTATGGACTCATATCCCAAACAACATTATCTATAGTTGGGTATTCAAATTCTTCCTCATAAGCCTCTTCATGCCAATCAAGGTCTCCATTTAGATTTTGTGGATTTTGACTATGTTCCCGATATGGAGTATTGTAGGGAGAATAATAAAAATCCTTAAAAAATCTTTCTCTATAGGGGTTCCTAGTGGGATTTTGTGCAACCATTCTATCATAAGTTGGATTGTACGTGACTTTACCATAAGTATAGCTAGATATATCTACATAAATGATGAAAGCTCTGAAACAAAAAGGCTTAGAGTTATACAAACTCTAAAAAATATGTCCAAAGGATAAATGGTTTAAACTTAGTCTAACTTGGTCAAAATATGGAGTTGTATCTCCAATGTGGTCTAAAAGTGGAGATGTATCTCCAAAATGATTTGTGATAAGACTTATCATAAAATAGCCTAACATCAAATGTCTAATCTCTAATTTCATACATACAAAAGGTCAAGTGTTTGAATAAAAACTCACATGTCAAAGTATTTTAAACAAGGTCTAAACTAAGAAAGGGAAAAGTTGAGTTACTAGGTCTTTTGTCCAAACATGGATTCAAAATATAGGCTTAAATAAATCGGCATATGCTAGGACTTTTGGCCAAATGACATCAAAATCTAGACTTGAAACAAAGGCTGATGTGATTTTATTTAATCTAACCAATTTGAAAACAAGTTTGACATAAACTTAGCACATGGAATCAAACATAAACATGATCAGTTGGCATAAGGCATAAGATAAAAGTCTCTTTAAAAAAGGTTGTGTTCTCCTAAATAAAGGTACAAATAATGATGAAGATAGGTATTAAATAAAAAAACCATCAATAGTTTTTTAAATTTGGGTAATCGATTAACTGAAGTTATGCAACTTAAAAGAGAAAGATATGTGTATGAGCCCCAAGAATTAAGGCCTAAATAGAAATCAATCAATTTTTTAATCCAAAATTGACAAGTTTAATTGAAAACTCAATGTTGAAGACTGGGATTTGATCAAATGAACTAGAAAATATTGGACATCATGACAACATAAGATAAAGATCCAAATGGTATATATGACATCGTTTGAAACAAATGATTTTTGATACAAGGTAAACTAGTCTTGAAATAAATTGAGCAACCTAATGGTGTAAGCATGCTCTAATGATGTGATCTATGTTATGTTTCAAAGACTCAAAAAGGCTCAAAATGTTTTGACATGATTTGGGCAGCATAACACTACCCTCCTCAACTCAAATGACACACACACAAACAAGTTTAGCAAAAACTTTAAGGCACAAGTGTGGTATAAAATGGCCAGCATAACACCTCTTTAGACAAAAGAGTGACATATAGACAAATTGGTTTTGACATGGATTTATGAACAAACAAACAATTTTTAGTCTCAAAAACACTAAGTAGGATAAATGACCAAAATACACTAAGTATAATCATCTAAATCCTAGCAAGGGTCTGGCAATGTGGGGTTGACTAAACTATTAAATTTTGAATGTCTCTAGGGGAATAAATTGCACAATGACTTTCATGTCAAATAATGAAAAATACAAGCATGAAAATTAGGTGACCACGACATTATCTAGTTGTAAAAAGGTTGAGTCCTTTTTACAACCACTACATCTTATTGTTCGCTTAGTATAGTGTGATGTCTGAATGCAGATATGTCTCGTGTGCAACTCTAATTAGGAGCCAAATGAAGTCAATGTTTGGGAGATGAAACCCCAGGTCAAAGCTTCCCTAGAGAACTCATGGGAGGTGATGAAGTCCCCCTTGCAAGCCAAGTTTTCATAAAAATAAATAAAGCGTGAAATAGAAAGACTTTAGGGTCATTTTCAAAGTCACCCAAACTTTGACTAGTTTTTGGGGAATACTTTAGACAACTTTCTTTTTGAGATTTAGACTAGGCTATTTGCAATAGGAATGATGCTTTTGAATCCAAAGGTTCCCTAAAGGGGACAAATGGAAGGGCATACATGCAACATCTCTCTTCTTGCCAAACAAAAATTAGATCAAGAAACTATTTAATACAAAAATCTTGGAGAGATGAGTTCATTTTTAAGCCCAAATGAAAATGAGGTGGTGTTCATTTGACCCCTTGGTCTTAGTTGTAACTTTGAAAACTAATGCTAAAAATCTTATTTAAGCACCTTAAATGTTACTTTAACCACCAAAATAATGTTCCTAATTCATTTTAAAACATGCAAAATATGTTCTAAAACATTATTTATCAAACTTGAAATCGTCTAGTTACTTGTCTACCCTTAAGGCATCACCCCAAAACCAAATATCTTAGATTAGAAATATTTTAAATAGATTTTCCAAATTTTGTAAAAAATTTATGAAAATTAAAGCTAAACTAATTTCCAATTCTAAAATTTTAGGAGAAAACACGTGGTTTTAAAAAAAATGATCCAAAATGGAGTTTGTATGACCCCAAACCAAGCATTTTAAAATAGCTCTTGGGTTTGTGTTTTTTAGAAAATATAGTGACCAACACGGTTATATAACCAATGTCAGTTACACTTACTAATCAATGATGGTTATCTAACTGATACCAGTTACACAAATAATGATCGATGATGGCTATGTTAATCGATGATGGTTTTACTAATCGACATCGATTACTGTGTAAACCCATGACAAAGAAAAATGGCAAAACAAAGTTAAAAAGTCAATTAGCAAGAGTTTTAATGATCCAAATGAATATTTTAAAATTCAAAAATGATCTTCTTCATGTGTGGGATGTGTTTGGTCCCACCGGGTGTGCCATTATGTGATCTACGAATTTGACTCAAGAGAGGATGGTTAGTATGGTGTTAGTTTCAAAATGAAAATAAAATGAAAGAAACACACTAACTAGTATAACATCTCTAGGCCTAGACACTAGAGAGAGCTTAGTTAACAAAAATGAATAAAACACACAACTAAAATGCAAAATAAACCCTCTTTTACCTCCCTTAGATGCTCCAAAATGCTTGTTGTAGTGGCTTGCTCGATTTGTGCTCATGAAGTCTTCATCAAAGGAGGCTTGGTTATCTCCTCTTCTCCTCGACACCTTTGGCTTGTGTCTTAGCTTGGCTTGGAATCTATTTGAAATGGTAACACTAATTATCAATAGTTTGAAGATATTTGAGCATAATAAATTTGCACCAAAACAGCTTAGAAATGATGTTCATGGCCTCTCTATTTATAGATTTTTGAGAATAATCAGAATCAACCTAAACCATCCATCCTAGGATTGAGATGTGTGGCTAAGGAGTAATACAATTTTGCAATTAAACTTTATAAATAGGCTCATCAATATTTGGGATAGAGGAGCAATTAAGAGGCATGGAGGTCATTGATGAGTCATGGGAGACATGAAACTTGATATTTATGGCATTTATGACCTAGGGATGTATTCCCAAAAAATGAGGTCACTTGATGATGCAGATATTCTATATTCATTTATAAAATAAATTATTCAACAAGTTTTCATGGAATTATTAATTATGCCTTGATTTGGGTTAATTAGATCTTAACCATGTTTAAGCAGTTTGTGCACAAATTACTCAATTGATCAAAATTCCTTATTATTAGTTCAAAATTTGACTAGATTAGAATTAGAAGGCAATGTCAGATGCATTGGATCCATTATCCTATTTACGATCTTACCAACACCAAATAACAAAGGCACATGTCTCATGTAAGAGATTTGATAGGAAAGAGCAAGCCATAGCACCTAGGTGCAAAATTGGCATTTTGACTCAAAATGATCTTATCAAAGTTAGCTAGACTATAAATTGCATTACCCTATTTAGTGATACCCTAGCCAAAATTGGCTCTTGAATATGTCAATTTCAATTCATTTAATGGATTTTAATGTTTTTAGTCCAAATTGTGCATTTTAAGTAGAAATTGGCTAAAAACTTGGTTGGAGGTTATCGGTGGCCAGATTTAGGTGTCTACACAATCAAGAGTTATTATTCACTCATGCTTCTTCACAATCTACTCTTTCACTATTTTACTTGAAGAGACTTAGTTTAGGTTTCTTATTTTGGACAATCTAGTCTTGTAGATAAGTCTTGGATGCTTTGGCCTTTCTTAATGATCCTTACAAACCACAACAACCTCTTATGAAGCCCCTTTGTCCAAGAAAGAGATTGATTCTCGAGGTTCACATTCAGGTAAGTATATTCTAACTTTATTCTCTTCTCTTTTAGTAGATAGAAGTATCATAAGTGTTAGCTCGAATAATACTATCTTTCATATTTTATGTATTAAGGTGTTACTTATACTTACTTTAATTAAAGTTTCGTATATATGTTTGTTTTATTATTTCTAAGCCCCCACATTATGCCATAAGCTTTGGTGTGTACTAGATTAGATTTTCCTTTCTTGCTATTAGAATAGAGTGAACATTTAAAACCTTTGGACTCCATTAGGGTTGTTGTGTGATTATGTTAGACTATAGACTTTTTAACCCTTCCTAGCATGATATATTATGATAAGTTATACAAGTGAAACCCTTATCAGGTCTAGCATATTCTCATATTGGTCATGCTCCCATTTAACAAGTGTATCCCAATCAAAATTGTAGGTGTGATCTATCTTATCCGATCTAGGATTAATTCATAGACATGATGAATTTACAATTGCATGCATTCCAGTGAACCCGACGTGAACTAACCCTTGCAAGATTTGTTCACTTTTTCTTTCAATTATTTTATTTATTTTGATCATCATTTTGATCATATATTTTTTAAATTCTAGATCAATTTTGTCGACCCATATTTTTATCTTTGTGCACAAGTTTTAGGAACAGACAACTGGATCAACCTGGTTAACCTAGTATAGGTTTCTAGCCTTTCAAACACCTAGTTCAACCTGCTAGGTCAACCTAATTGACCCCTTACAATTTGAACACTTTTTAGTAGGCTCATGTATAGCTTGATCAATTCTATCAACCTAGTTTACAGGTTTCTCAAACATACTTCCAGGTTCTAGACCAGCAATCTTTTTCATTACATCTCTAATCCACCAAGGTTCCTTTATACTTATTTGTTTCTCTCTTTTCTATATTTCCTTTCACAAATTTTAGTCTTTAAAACTACCCTTGCACAATCACTGGATCAACATTGTTGACCCAGTTCATTTTCAAACTTTGCTTCTAAATTACAAGTTAGACCCTATTGACCCTATTCTATATTTTGTGCATATAGTGTGAACACTATACCTTGTTTCAAATTAGAATTAACCTCATATCTATTATTAATTTATTCACACTTTCTATTCATGTTTTTTCCATGCTTATAATAGATCACATAATCTAATTAGAGGATTTTTAATTAATCACTCAGTTTCACTATTTCTATTTTATGCACACACGACCAAATCACAAAACATAAATAAGCACTTTAACATTTTGTCTACCCTAGGCCAACCTATTGAAATTCATCACCAAGGGGGAAGCTGACTTAATGCTCTGGTCAAGTATAAATCATGGTTAATGTTATATTCTAGCTAAACACCCAACACCTTTATCACTATAGTGTGTGAAGTGAAGGGGTAGCCCCTAATACCAAGCCTTTATCATTACCACTATAGTCCTTTTCAACCTAAACTACCTGAAACCTTATTTAGATTTTTATCTAGTACCTTGCTTATATCCAACTTCCAATCACATTTAAAATCATTATTAATGACATAATAAACAAATTAGGTTGACCAATTAGTTAGTTTTACTTTTCAAGTTGATTGCTTACTCTTTGTTCAATTGTGTGTGAAAAAACTCGCATTAACTAGTGTTAGTACAAGATTTTATTTTGTGTGTCTCAATTGGATTGGCCAACATTTATCCAATTGATTGTTTGTTTCCTTTCATCTCTTACTTTCCTAGATTAGATGTAAAAATTATCTTATTTCAATACATAAACTTGTTATCATCTTGCTCTATCTCCCTGTCCATTGTACTAGATCGACCCAATTGACCTGTATCTTTTTTAACCCCTATTAACTATACTAGATTGACCCAAACAACCATGTACAATCTATAACTAGTTTTCCATATTTTTATTGCCTCTATTCACTGTACTAGATCAACCTAGTCAACCTTTTACTATTTCCTACTTTCCTTGTTTATCAATCTAATTCCTTATCCTTCCAATTTTGTGTTATGTTCATCTCTCTTCAGTCAAAATGAAATCTCCTATTAGAATCTTCTTGGATGGCTTGAATCCATTTAGGTACTATATGGTATGTTTATTTCTTCCTCTCTTTTCCTCCCAAGAGCACCATCACTCTTGGGGCACCTCTTCTCTTCCTTCATCTATGAACTACAATATGGTGCAAATAACACCTCAAGATGAAATTGATGGATCTAATCCTTTCTATACTTACCAAGAAACTTCTCAAAATATTCAAACTAATGTGGGAGTAATTTATACAAGTTTAATTAACAATCCCACTAATCCTTCTTCTAGAAATCCTCTCCCTAATACCAATATAGGGAGTGATCCTACTAACACCAACCCACCACCCAATACAACCCAACTACAGCCCCAAGTTATTCAACAAATGAACATTATGAAAAATTATAATACCAACCAAATTATGCAACTTCAACAACACTTAATCAATGTGACTAATCAACCTCCAACTATTCATCCTCAAGCTAATCCTAAGTATATTCCTCAACCTATTAGGGATGCCTTGGGTAATGTTATTCCTCAACCCATAATGAGTAACAAGATGCTTCAAACCATTTAAAATGAGCCTTTATCTCCCTTCATTATTTCCATTGATATTGGTAACATATCTCCAATTATCAAATATGATGGGACTAAGGACCTTGCCTCATTTCTTAAAGCCTTTGGAAACCATTAAAAAGAGTGGATCAAAACTAATACCTTTGCCACTACTAAACTCTTAGTCAAAACTTTCAATAGTGATGTATTATAATGTTATAATCAACTTCCCCAAAATTCTATTTGGAAACTTGAAGATTTGGTTAATCCTTTGGTTAAAGAGTTTCAACACAATGATCTTCCTAAAAATTGTCTTAGCCACTTTATCAATTCTAAGCATTCTCCAACTGAATCAGATCATGACTTCATTAAAATATGGAAATATTTAACTCATAAAGTTGATCATAACATGAATGATGATAACTTATTCAAACTCTTTATCATGGCTTTAACTCCTACTCTCCAATATAAGTTTCAAGCCTTTTCTCCTCAAACACTTAATGAAGCTCTTGATCAAGCTAAGCATCAGGATTTTCTCATGAAGCAATTCAAACCTAATCCTAAACTTATTAAACGATATTTAAAAAAATATAATGCTATCACTATTAATGGTCTGAAAACCAAACAAGGGGTTGCCAAAACTGATATTCCTTCACCTTCTCATACACCTCTCTCAGTTTAGCAAATGAAACAATTTTAACCACCCTCAAAACCTTTCATCTATCCCAATGCTCCTCCTAAGTGGTATGATCCTAATCTATTTTGTTGGTTCCATACTAACATTGGGCATTATCATGAATCTTGTAGAGGGCTCAATAAATTTTCTATATCTTATATGCTTGGTGATTTAATCAATCATGAAGCTATGATCAAACTTCATCTTTAAGAATACACTATCACTTTTCAAAAATGAAAAACTTTTAAAGCTTCTACCTCTAATAACCAAAAATCTTATTCTAATAATCAAGCAAATGTCAAGGATGTTTGTGCCATCAATGTTGATTATGACTAATACTATAACAACTCTCAATATGTCAACACTGCCAAGGTCAATTATCATCGTAAACTAGCTCACAAAGATCTTGTTACCAAGCCTAAAAATCCATCTTTAGAAGAACAACTAATTAAAGATACTACCACCACCAATATTGATTTAGAAGCACATGAAGAAAAACTTCCTCCTTTCAATCCTCCAACCACATCTATACCTTCCAAAACTAATTTACCTTCTAAAACTCGTGTTGGTTCTTCTAAATCTCATTGGAATTTTCTTGAAGAACTCAACTCTATGCCTTGTAAGATTCCTCTTATGGAGTTGGTTCACACTTCATCCTATCACCATAAATTCCTTATGCAACAACTTCAAGAAATTGAATAACCATCCTCCATTGATGAAGAACCAACTTCTATTGATTCTCAACCTTCTAATGTCAACACCATTGAAACCTTGTGTCCCTCTTCCAAACCTTCTATTGAATTCCTTAAATAGGACATGATTAATGATGAAATTCTTTTTTGTGCCAATGATCCACCACTCTTTATTAAAATATCCATTAATGCCACTCTTATCTGAAAATTCTTAGTTGATGAGGGCTCTGGTATTAATGTGACATCCTTGTGACTTATTCAACAACTTAATTATAATAAGGATCATCTCAAATACACTCATCCTTCTTGTCATGGTTTTGATAGGACCAATAAAAAACCACTTGGTTGTATCTACCTTCCATTAACCATAGGACCTAAGACCATTAAAACAAATCTTATGGTCCTTGATCTTCCTTTATCTTATAATATCCTTCTTGGTCATCTATGGACCCATCGAATCTGAGCTATTGCTTCTTCTGGTAGTCAATGTATTAAATTCTTACATAATGGAAAATGATACAAGCATGAACCTGATCCCAATCCATAGAGTATCCAATTTCCTAATCATAAACCTCAATATCATATTCCTACAAATCCTAAGATTAACAATGCTCCTTTACTCGAGTTCATCAACATGAGTCTTGATTTCCAAGTTTTTCCTACAGATTCTGATCATGATGAGCCCAATGAATTGTAACACACTTTCAATACTACCAAGTTGCCTTCATATATCTCACAATGGCTTCCTCCTTCTCTATTACCAAGAGACAGTATTGTTCCTCTTATTGATGAGATTACCAACTTTTCCTCTCCATGCAATGCTCAAGAGCCTTCTTGACCAAAATATGCCTTTAATTGTAATTATTTTGGAGTGGCTAAATTATTTGAATATCCTCTCATCATGTATCCTCGTACATTCAGCATTATTAGGATTTCACCTTCTGAAAATCCCCTTGATTCACAATCTTATATGATTTCTCCAACATATGATGACAACTATATCATGGCCTAAGCTCAATCTAGAGATTTAGCTATCTAGTACTACCATAAAAATTTAGCCCAAATCCATGCTTTTAATCAAGATGTGCATACCATTTTTGTATATCGTACCTTAGATCTTGAGGGTCATGTGCCTCCTATCAATCCTCCTTTTATTGATACTCCTTGGGTGGTAGAATAAATTATACCTTCTGAACCTCCATAAGTTCATATACCTTTGGATCCAATCATTGCATCCAATCCTTCTCCCATCATTGAATCCATCAATATACCCATCTCTTATATTCCATCTACTTTTCTACTCTTGACATTACGTTTGATTCCAAGGTAACCAATGTCCATCAGATTCATTTTGAATATGATGACCATGGCAATCAAATTCTAGATCTTGAAGAAGATGTTGAATATTATGGTCTTTTTCCTACCTTACCTAGTGAAAAATCTATTCTCAAGTTACTCCATGCCCAGGAACCTCAACTTCCTTGGTAGCATCATAATCTTGGAAATTTCAAAACTAAAACTCCTTGCTTTAACAACTTCATTACTAGCATTGATCATAAAACAAATCCAACTTTAGCCTTGCCTAAAGCACCATATCACTTTCAAAATGGTAATGCCTTGCTTATTAAATAAACCTCTTGCATCGAATATGGTACCCCATCTTGTCCTCGATCGATTATAGTTTATCGAGAGCTTTCACCTATGGAATATGATAACTTTAGCTTATTATTTGACAAATATCATGAAGATTTCACCTGGTCCTATGAGGACATGCCTGGCATTGACCCTAACATTGTGGTGCATAACATCATTACTTATCTTGATGCCAAACATGTGCATCAAAAGCAAATAAAAAAATTTCCTGAAGTTTCAACCTTATGTCATAAGGAAATCATAAAATTACTTGATGCTAAATTTATCCAACCTATGGATTATTCTGAATGGGTGTCTCACATTATTCCCATTCAGAAGAAATTCACTATGGTTATTTGTATTTGAATTGATTTTTGTAATATTAATCTTGCTTGTCCCAAGGACAACTTCGCCTTACTTTCAATATATGCCATCATCAATTCCATGGTTGGTTATAAAATGTTATCTCTTATGTATGGTTTCTCAAGATACAATCAGATTAATATCACTCTTAAGGACCAACATAAGACTACTTTCACCATAGAATAGGGTACCTATTGCTATGTCAAAATGGCCTTCAATCTCAAGAATGATGAAGCCACTTACTAATGTGTAATGACTCACATATTTCACGATCTCATTCACAAAATTGTTGAAACCTATGTGGATCATCTTATTGCTAAATCTAAACATCATAAGAATCATCTTTCCAATATTATTATCATCTTTGATTGTCTCCTTAAATATAAAGTTAGACTTCATCCTTACAAATGTGTATTTGGAGTCAAATCTAGCAAATTTTTAGTATTCTTAGTCTCTCTTCATGTCATTGACATTGATCCTACCAAAATTAGTGCTATTATCAACATGCCTATTCCTCATTTTATTCCCAACATTCATACTTATTTAGGCAAGCTTGGGGTAATTAGATGATTCATCCCTAAAATAGCATATCGAATTCACTCCATCAATTCCATTCTCAAGAAAAGTATTGATTTAGAATAGATGGATCCATGTCAAAAAGCCTTTGATAACATGAAAGAGTCTTTGTTTTATCGACCTACTTTTCATCCTCCTTCTAATGATAATCCTTTGATTCTATATACTTCTTCCACACCTATTCATTTGGGGTAATGCTTTCCCAACAAGATAATATGGGAAGAGAGTATGTTATCTACTACATTATTTGAGGCCTCATCTACTATGAAACATGTTATACTAAAATTGAGCATGATTGGCTCATTATCTATTTTGTGATTGAAAACCTTCATCATTACATGCTTTACCAAACTACTTATGTCATTGTTCATTTTGACCCCCTTCGTCATTTCTTCTCCAAAGCCTTTCTTTCCAGAAATAAAATTGGAAAATAGATGGTCCTCCTTATAGAATTCAATCTTCACATCGTCACTCAAAAATCAATTAAAGGGAAAGTCATAGCTGACCAACTTGTTATAGCTCCCATTCCAACCACCTCTTCCCTTCAAGATGACCTTCTAGATGATAATATTCTTTATATTTAAGGTCTTAATCAAGATATCTCTTAAAGATTATTTTCATAGCTCTACCACTAATCTCAAAGAAAATAATCTTGATGAATATTTTGCTCCCTTTGGTACTACTAAACCAAAGGTAGTTATCGAGGAGCTCCCTAAAATCAATGTTGACTTGCATGAGGATACTTGGACCCTCCACTTTGATGGTGTTAAATGCTTTCAAGGAACTAGGGTAAGTTGCACTCTCACTAGTCCTCTTAGTAATATCATTCCTTTAGATTTTCACTTCATTTTTGATGTCACCAAAAATATAGCCAAGTATGAAGCTCTTATCTTAGACATAAGAGCTGTTCTTGATTTAGACATTCAATACCTTCATGATTTAGGTGACTCAACTCATTTGTCGTCAAGTTAATGGTGACTATCAATGTAAAAGTGAGAACCTTATTACCTATCATCAAATTACAACCACTCTCACTAAGGATTTTATCTCTTTCACTATTGAACCTATTCCTAGATATCAAAATTCTATTTTAATTCTCTTGCCTCTTCAGCTTCTTTATTTCTTCCACACAAAGTTCTTTCTGATCCGTCCTTTTTTATACAAATAAAAAAATCTCCATCTTCAACTCAACCATCCAATTTACTTATCTATCATATTGAGGCTATTACCATTAAACAAAGATCTTGGTATAAAGACATCATTAAATTCTTAGAACACCAAACTTATCCTCCTAATTTAGACTCTTGTAAAAATACACACATTCATAAACAAGCTTTCAAGTATGTATTTCAACACAACATCCTTTATTATCATAACACTAAAGGTACATTGCTCTATTTTTTTATGCAAGATGAATTTTCACCTCTTTTTGAACAAGCACATGGGGGCATTTGTGGTGTTCACTAAAGCAGACATGTTATAGCATGCAAATGCCTACGTATGGGTTAATTTTGGCCTACTCTCAAAAAGGATGCAATTGAATATGCTAAAAAATGTACTCCTTGTTATCTTCACAATGATCTTATCCATTTGCCTCCTTCTGATCTTCAAACTAATAAATATTCTTGGCCATTTTCCACATGAGGATTTGATCTCATTGGTAAACTTCTTTGCTCCCAATATGGGCATGTTTTTATCATCACCGCTATTGAATATTTTACCAAATGGGTAGAATCCAAGCCCCTTGTTAATGTCATTGGTCCTACCATTTCCAAATTTATTCTTGACCAAATTATTTACCACTTTGGCATTCCCTATACCATCATTTTTGACAATGGTGGTAATTTTAAAAACAAACATGTTAAACAAATTTGTAACAAATTAAAGATCAATCACAAGTTTTCCATGCCTTATCATCCATAATACAATGGTCAAGCTAAGGCCACCAATAAAATTCTTAACAAAATTATCCAAAAGACAATTCATGAAACCCACATAGATTGGCATATTCATCTTTACCCTTCACTTTGGGCCTATTGGACTAGCATACGCACTACCACTGGGGCAACTCTATTTTCTTTGGTCTATGGTTCTGAGTTGGTCCTTTCTTTAGAATTTGAGCTTCCCTCTCTTCATATATCTCTTTATGGCATTATTTCCAATAAAGAATTGTGTGCAGCTTGCCTTCATGCCCTTGATCATCTTAATGAATGCCATCTTTTTGCCTTACAACATAACTACCAATACAAGGCTCGCATCGCTTGACAACATAACAAACATGTTAAAGTCTGCACTTTTAATGTTGGCGATCGTGTCCTTAAATTAGATTAAACCCATGATAAATAATGTAAATACACCCAAAAATGGAAGGACCCATATTTAGTTAAAGACATTCTTGGTCCAAGCACTTACCATATTCAAACCAATGAAGGCCATGTTTTCAAAGAACCCACCAATGCTCAATTATTTAAAAAGTAATTTTCCTATACATTTACTTTTTGTCATGCTTTTCTATCTATATCTATCTAACAATTTTTGTAGGTTAATTAAGCATGGGTCTCTCCCTCTATATCAGTTTCCTTCCTTTTGCAAACCTTTAGTCCTCTCTTTTGGTCTTTTGGTTTCTTGATGTACCATATTCTTCCTTATCTTCTTGCATTTTTTCTTATTTTCCATACCCCTTGGGTTTTTATTTTGTGAGTTTCACTATAAGACCGTAGATAGGACCCGACATTCCTTACAAAACCACCATATTTTATCTATTTTTCATTTTTTTGTTGCTACTTACCAATGTTGTTTTGGCATCCTTTGGGTTTTTCTTTTGTGAGTTGCTTTGTAAGAAGGCTCCCTCACCTTGTTTTTTATCTTGCTTATTAGCACCCTCATGGATCTCTCTTTTATGAATTGCTTTGTAAGACCATGGACAGTAATTAACCATCCTCATAAAAATTACCATCTTTTCATGTTTTTGATCTTTGAATCTCAACTTTAGCTTTTATTTTCTTTTGATAGATGAAATTTACACAACAATCTATGTTAGCATATTTTCCTCTACTTCCCTCTTTATTATGATTAGGAATCACATTTTATTGTCACCATATCCCTCTTTTCCCTTTGTCATATTTTTTGTGATTTGAAGCTGCAATTCAAATTGTTCTATGTGTCACTCCTCTTTATTTCCCCTTCCTTTCATCTCTGCATTGGATAAAATAAGGTCAAAGTCAAGATAACACTTTTATTTCACCTAGATTTACGAGACTCTTAGACCCCATGCTCTTTGAAGTTTCTCTCTCTTACCAACCTTGTCCCAAGTTTTAAAATGAAAGTCATATTTAGCACCCATGTTTGGTTTTCCAAATCTATATGGAGGAGGGATAGAAAAAGCCATCAATAAATTTAAAAGCCAAATCATTTGAAAACAAAAGGCAATGATATCTAAAAGGTAACATACAATTATCAAAAGTCAAAATCACACCAAAAGACATGATTTCAAGCACTTCTCTTATCTCCAATCGAAGCTCAAACTCCATAGTCAGCTTCACATAGAGCTGAAGTTTTTTGGGGTATGGTAAGCTCATAGATTGGAATAGGGGATTTTAAAAAACTCTATGGTGATACATAATTTTTCATGCAAGTACCCAATATTCGTAGTAGACTGATGACTCTGTAAGGGGTCCTAAAGAATAGGAAACACGTCGTGGGGAGGTGGGTCCATTTTTCTTTTCCTACATATAGCCTTCATGGGATGATCTATATACTCCATTTGTTGACCTAAGACTTGTGTATCTAATATAAGTTCTTCATGGTTCTTAAGGTCGAAAGTCCACTTGTTTTGACAAACCTAATTTGAGTGTCTTGACTTCGATAAAAAGTTTCTCTACTTTGGTTTTTTCTTCATTATCCATTCCACCCATTTCATTTCCCCCCATGATAGACAAATTGTGATTTTGACTCTATTTTCCCATCTTTAATTCCTTCTTCTTCACCTCTTAAAATCATGCAAACACTAATTTGTTTTAGTTTTATCTATCCTTAGAGTGAAATAACATGTTTAAGTAACTATGGATTTCTTCTTTCTTTACAGCATCATTTTTACATTTATTAAACTTACTTTACTTTTATTTTACCATTTTTCATGATTTTATTGTCCTATTGTTACGGACACCTAATTTCATACCCTTTTTCCATTGTTGAGTGAGGTTGGCTTGTTACTCCTCATTCATCAATGTTGTTTTCCCTTTTTATGCACCTTTTTCCATTGTTGAGTGAGATGTGGATTTTTACTACTCACTCATCAATGTTGTTTTACCATTTGTTTTTTGTCTTTTACCATTGATTTTATTTTATTACTATCTTGTTTGACATGTATCCTTAGTTTGACTTAGTGAGTTTTCCTTTCTTACTTCAGGATAGATTATTTGAGTTTTTTAGCCTTTAGTAGCCTTGGATTTTCAATTACTCGATTTACTCTTGTTATTTGACTTGGTCATTTGATCTAACATAGCACTTGTCACCCTAGCTTGCCAAATTTACCAAGTACATCTCATCCTCATAGCACCAACTATCTTGGCTTTTCTTGTGTTTGTTTGTTTTTTCTCTTTAGTTTTGTATTCTTGGGTTTGTTGAAAGTAATCTCTATTCCCTGCATAATCAAAACTAAAAACACAGAAGACAACCATCCCATGATAAAGGTAAGTCAAGGTACGCATTGCATTTACTTTTCAATTATTTACTTTTTAGATTAGTTTCCCTTTTAGTCATTTACTTTCAGTTATGTTATGATTTAAAATATTGTAATTTTTTTTAGCATCAACATTATGTGTGTCCTTATGTTATTTCTTGAAGCACCATCCCCTATTACACCTTAGTGACATGTGATGAGCTTCAAGTGGGGCATATGTATACACATAATATTTTTAATTTTTATTAATTATTGACGCTTTACATATTGAAAGAACCTATCAAGACTCAATCTCTCTGAGTGCACACCCTAATGGGTGTACTAGGAAAAGGGTGGGTAGATGTTTGGTGCTTCACAAGATTGTTATCCCTTATTTCCACATTATTACCAATCCAACCAGATCCCAAAACCATTCCCTAAACTATTTCTCCTCCCTTGAGTATTCCTCTAGTCTTTTCCTCTTTCATTCCTCTATTTCTTACCTTAAGCTCTTTTTTGACTATTGATTGTACTCGGTCAACTAGGTTGACCCAGTACAATTTATGGGTATTCTTTACTTTTTTGGTTTGTTAGCCTTTTAGCCCACCTAGCACAGACCTAGTAAATTATCCTCGAAAACACATTGGGTCAATTGGGTTGACTCTGTATAGCCGACATTCCCAGAAGGATTTAGGGTAAGATTTGCCTATATATATAAGATCATTTAGGTCATTATTGATATGTGCAATCAAGAGTTATTATTCACTCATCCTTATTTATAATTTGCTCTTCCACCATTCTACTTGAGGAGACTTAGTTTAGGTTTCTTATTTTGGAAAATCTAGTCTTGGATGCTTTGGACTTTCTTAGTGATCCTTACAAACCAAAACAAACTCTTGAAAATCCCCTTTGGCCAAGGGAGTGATTGAGTCTCGATGGGTTCACATTTAGGTAAGTATATTCTAACTTTGTTCTCCTCTCTTTTAGTAGATAGAAGTAGCATAAGTGTTGGCTCAAATAATATTATCTTTCATATTTTATGTATTAGGGTGTTACTCATACTTAATTTAATTGAAGTTCCCTATACATGTTTGTTTTATTATTTCTAACCCCCCACTTTGTACCATAAGCTTTGGTGTGCACTAGATTAGATTTTACTTTCTTGTTATTAGAATAGAGTGAACAGTTAAAACCTTAGGACTCCATTAGGGTTGTTGTGTGATTATGTTAGACTGTAGGCTTTAGAACCCTTCTTAGCATGATATGTTATGACAAGTGATACAAGTGATCCCCTAATCAGGTCTAGCAGATCCCCATATTGGTCATGTTTCCGCTTAACGAGTGTATCCTAATTAGAAGTGTAGTTGTGATTTATCTCATCCGATCTAGGATTAATTCATAGACATGATGCATTTTTGTTTGCATACAATTTATAGATTAATAACATGTTGAATATAATATAAATAATTCCACTCATAAGTTATTAAAGTCATAACATCATACTATAATATATGTCCCGCTATATAGTACATGTAGTACGAATTCTTAAAAATACATGGTTAGATGTAACACATGTAACATAATTTCTCAAGGTTGTTATAATATTATATAATATATTATATGGCCTGCTTTAAAACATGCATCTCTTTAAGATCTAATGTTTAAGCATTATTTCATAAATACCTATGCTATAGTAGAATCAGAATATGCTTATCAATATATAATCCACCACTTTAGATGAAACACATCATATGGGCAAATCTTATGCTTTATCTGTATCCTGATTTCCCATTGATTTGATTGTGGTAGGTCATACGACATGGCAACTTTTTTTTAAACTCTTTTAACAAAACTTGACTACATAGTTTGATCTAAAAGACTTAAAAATATAACATTGGCTATATCTACATGGATTTGTTATTGTAACAAATGATCAAATCCATTATTCAACCTATACAACCATCTGGTGATAGAATTACCACATAATTCTAAAGCAATTTGTTATCCTATCCCAGATTAAATATTTTATGAGCTTAGCTAAGCATATATACAACCTTAGCCAAAGTATAATTTCTAAAATTTATAGTGTTATATCATAATATATAGGTTGGATTTAAATATGCAACCAAGAATCATCTTATATATGGAAGGACTACTACAAACTTAGGCAATGACAAACATAACAATTGATAATAAAACAAATTGAGATTCCCTCATAGTTTGACTTAGTAGTTTTGATTATACAAGAATTCAATAAATTTCAGCATATCATGATTTCCAAATGGATACACAGTGATACAACAATGCAATTTGAAGATTATGTATAGTGCATTTAATATATAAATATATATATTAACCCAATAGAATGAAGTAGACTCTACTTTTAATATGGTGGTTTACATTGTTTGGAAGGAAAACTAGTGATGCCTGAGCTCTTTATTATAACTATTTCAAAATTTAGGTCAACACATTAGCATATATTAATGACTGAATTATGCAACAGCACAATACACAAAGTGGCTAAGGATTACATAAAGGAAAGCAGCAACATTGAATCATAAAGCTAATAACTTAATTATTTTCAACAGACTGAGATTAGATCAAAAAGTGACTCATGGATGGTAAGTTGTAAATTTTTTTACATGATCATAAAGTGGTTTCCAATTTATTACACACCCATATATATCTACCAAAATAAGGAGAATTAATTTTACCAACTTCCTAACTACTGCACCCTCAATGACATTTCTTTTACAGAAATGGGTATTTCACAAGTTCCTTATTTAGATGCTTTATATGTTCTAATTCTATATGCATTCCCATTGCCTTTAGTTCACTTCAAATCTCCCGCATGCCTTTAGTTTTCTACAAAATAGGTTTAGCCTACACAAGAATGTATTTTGGTTTATAAGGGTCTAGATTTATTTTATGAAAGTATACAAGTTTATAAGGGCTTATAGGTAAATAATTATCTTTTAGTTGAGAAAATTACTCTCTTATAACCATCCGAACAAAATGAATTCAATCCGTTGCATATGATTATATAAAGATTATTAAATACCAATATTCATTTTTTTTAAATAATAATATACATAATTTGAAGGCATCACCTACCTACTTCTACGTTCCAAGCAATTTTGTCCAGCTCCCAGTTTCCTTCTAACCAATTCCTTTTTCTTTTATATATATTTATCCTTTATCCTTCCCACCTCCCAAATTACCCTTTCTTTTATAAATATTTATTTCTTATTCCTAAAAAGAGGCGTAGCCTTTTCTCTTTATATTTTTCTCTTTTAATGGAAATATTCTTTCCAAATTGTTTTTTTTTTTTAATTCATGATTTTCTTTCTTTCCTCCTCAATGGTGTGCTTTCTTTAAAGCTTGATCTTTTCATTTTTTTTTCTTATTTTTCCATTAAATTGGGATTTATTATATTTTCTTTTCTTTTACTCAAATTTAGAATAATTAGTATATTTATTAATTATCATTTCAAATTATCGTGATAGTTTAATGATTAAATTATAGACTAATAACCCAAATAAGTTTAATCAAGCAAATCTTAAAACATTCAAACTCACACACAAATCACATTAGATGAAATCCACAAAACCATTAAAATATGTTATCAAAAATAATACTAACATGAATTATTTATGTGATGTGTACAAGATTCTCACTAGTTTTCTGGCATCTTTTGACATCTCCATCTACGTCACCCTCTCTGATGATGCTCTCACTCCATCACACTCTAAGGGTTGAGTTCTCCTACATCAACTTCACAATAAAACAGGTAGTTAGACTATAACGGTCATGATAATAATCATCATAAAATATAGCTAAAATGAAAAATCAACATGTTCATAAATTAAACATTTACTTATAGCTAAATCATAGCAGGGTGATCATGTAACCTAAGCAATATCCCGCTACCCCATATCAACATATATCTCATAGCTTAGTTCGAAATAGCCAAATCTCAATTTATAAACTATAGATATCCATGAATAATCTAGCAAGTTTGTATGGCAAGGAATCGGGATGTAACACAAAGTGGAAGGGAATTAGGGTGCCCTCATATGTCCAAAGCTCAGATCCCAAATTTTTCTCTACTTAGAATGCAAAGTGAAAATCAATTGACTATTTTGGGCTGCCAAAAAATCCAATGGAGATATAGAGTGTGTTTTTACATTTTTTGGCTTTGCAACTCCACTTTTTGTATGGATTTAGACCTAAAAAACTATAGGGACCTTTGGAAGAGCTTATACATTAGAATCCAATATAAACCTCCTTCAAAGGACTTTTAAAAGCTTATTTTCCTCTAGAATCTAATTAGTCTTCCCCTTGGTCTTGTTGGAGATGAATGACCAGGTGACTCTTCAGCTTCCCCTAAATTGTACAAATATGGAAGAGTGTGTCAAAATGTTCTCCACCTCCTTTTGCCTTCAACTCTTACAATAAATCCTTATTTGGCCATTGGATGAATGGTAGTTACAAAAATACTTCTAATGTTAGAAAGTATTTACAAAAGACTTTGGGGAAGGCGTACAAATACACACAAGCATGATGTCATCATTTGATATTAGATGACTTAGAAAATACCTCTATTCAAGATCCAAACCTTCACATTTTCTATTTGTTAGTAAGTGCTATCTCAACATTGGAATGCCAAATAAGACTAAATCAATAAAATATCTTTAATCTTGTCAAAATTACCTTAAAGTCTCTAAATTGCTTAAAACATAATGTGATCAACTTACTAGTTTTGTTTCTTTAACCACTTTGATTAGCTTTAGACCATTTTTGTTCCTTAAGGGTTTACCACCTTATTTCCTTAAGCAATATTATTCATGAATTTGATTCCCATTTAACATTAACTTTTTCAAACCTACATTAAACAATGCTAAACACATGATGAAGGCTTACAAAGAGTGACTCTTTGATGACAAAACCAAGTGACTTGAACCTACTACTCACTAAACCATCCTAAATGACTTGTAAGTTTCCAAGGAAGACACCCTACCTAGGATCGTAGATCATTACTGACAAATATAAGACCTTCATAATGGCTATCAACAAAGTTAAGGTCACATACATCAAAGTTTTGAATGACTCCCATTCATGATGGCCAATTTTTGGTTAATATAACCCTTTCAATTAAAGAACCATTTCTAAAATTTAACATGTTATATTGGTTTGTGGCTCAAAATATGATCCTCATGATCAAAATCCATAATAAAATAGGGTTTCATATCCACAATCTATGTGTTTTGTGTGAAAATGAAGTGAAATCAACTAAACATATTTTCTTAAAATGTTCCTTTGTTTTAAATATATTAAACTTCATTCTCTCTTTATTCAATATGGCATGGGTGAGATCTAACTCAATGTTGGACTTTACTACTCAATGGAAATATCCTTTATTCTCTCCCATCCTCAAGAAACTATGGAAGTTGGTCCTAATGTGCCTCCTATGGGGATTATGGAGAGAAGGGAATTTTAGAATATTCTAGAATAATAAAATAACCTAGCTAAAGGGGGGATGTTGATCATTGAAGAAATCAAGGGAAATTGGAAAGCCTTCATTTAGAGAGACCAAAAAAAATATCAAAATGAAAAGAGAGTGTATTTCAAAACTAGAATTTAAATGTACCTAAGAAAGAAAAGGGGATTAAGGAGAAGACTGATAGAAAATTAGTTGAGGATAAAGCCTCCTAAATCTTAGTCTAAATTAAATTTTGAAAGAACAAATAAATAAAACCGAGGTGAGGTAGGAGGAGGAGTAATCAAAGGTATAAACTAAGGATTTTTAACTACCTCACAAGACCCTTTGGTTTTCAAATGAATCATGCAGTGGAAGCGAGGGAAGCATTATGGGGTATCTAATTAGCCAAGAATTTAAACCTAAAATATCTCATTATTGAAGATGATTCTTTGAATATTTTTAATTAACTAAAAAATAATACAAATCCAAGTTAGACCATTAAGAATGTAATCATGGATGATTATAACCTTATGCATAATTTTGACAAGCTGATTATCACCCACACCTATGTTAAGCATGAAATATACTAAGAAGGGGGGCCGAATCAGTATATTATATATCTTTTTCTTAATTTGATTTCTTTTATTTAACCACTCAATCATACATTCAATATATGCAATAAAATTGAAATAATAATTTGCACCACACAAGAGAGAGAGAGAGAGACACCAGATTTTTATGTGGAAACCCAAAGTGGGAAAAACCATGGAGAACAATCTCAAGTATATGAATGAGCACCAACTCAAAATACAAAGTTCATAAGCACTAAATCCTTTGCCGAGCACCAACACATCAACTATTTATGATCACCAACCCACAGGAGCACCAACCCCTTACAAAGATTCATGAGCACCAACCCACAGGAGCACCAACCCCTTACAAAGATTCGTGAGCACCAACCCACAGGAGAACCAACCCCTCTTGTGTATAAAACACAACTATCTCTCAATGTTGTTTACTCAACAAATGATAGAACTCTACAATATCTCCTGCTTTTCTCTCTTTGAAAAAAAATACAAACCATGCACTCTTTAGCATATTTCAAATGGTTTCTCAAGCCTTTATTTATAGCTTTCCAAATGACCTTTGGCATTCACCCTTTGTGACCCTTCAATCTTCATGTAAAATGGTGTCAAACTTGCATGACCCTTCGTATCCTTGCATTTGAAAAGTCATATGGTGACCCTTCATAAGCAAAAGCATCATTTCCTCTTTTGTCTTTATCTTGGTGACTTTTCGTATTCATCAAAGTGTCCCTTCATAGAAAAATGCACCATACGTCTTTTGTCTTCACATGGTGACTCTTGGAATTCCTCAAGGTGACTCTTCATGAGAAAATGCATCCCATTCCTCTTTCATCTTTTAACCCGTGACTCTTTGACTTATCCATGAGCCCTTTCTTGACTTATATGCAACCAAAAATATATTCATTAATATTAAATAAATATTAACACACATTAGCTAATAAATGAATATTAAAAACACCATTAAATGCAATGGGGCCTTTATCACCAATAATGCTAGAACTTTGACATCAATGACAATATTTCAAACAACCTATAGATAAATAAATTGTTGTGAAGATTAGATGGCCAATAGACGAGTCTCAAGTTTGAATCTCATCAAATTGACCAATGTTTCTAATTTTCCACAACCTTTTTTTACATCTTGAATGCATAAGCTTATGGTATATCTATTAAAAGGGGTTGGAAGTGGCTTAACCAAATTAGAATATCAAGACCTTGTAATTTGAAAGGTGGAATCATTAATAAGGTAATGAGTAAATAATCAAGGGGGAATGAGGGTCCTCACCTCCTTCATGTGAAATCTAATCATGGATGAAGAGGGAGAATTAAGGATACTCAAAACAATAATGTCCTTCAAATCATAATTAAGGTTAGTTTGGGAGCTGATCGAAGAAAGGTTTTAGAACTATTACTTACCTAGACTAGGGGCATCTTAAAATCTAGTAGGAAAAGAGTGTTCAGTAGTGAAACAATGGGTGCAAGTGTTTACATGTGGAACCCATGTCCTATGTGGGTCTCAAAATAAAAAATAGTGTGTGGAATACCTTGAAACATGGAGGGTTGACTCCTTACATTGAAATAATTTGAGGCTATGATCCTAGACTAATGATAGACTTTGAAAAGTCCTAAAAGGATGGGGTAGAAACTCTTAGGGGAATCTCATTAAAATTTTAGAGGACATAGTGGAAATGGTAACTAGAATGGCTATAGAGGGTTCAAAGGTTTATAAGAATATATGTAGATAAAATGAGGTCATTCATATTTTTTTTAAAAGAAGGAAAGAATCCATGAGACTAAAGATGGAATTATTCACAATTCCCTGCCCACCCTATTGAGGGAGGTTAGTCTACAAATTATGAACTATATCACCTTATATGGAAGCTCTACTGACATCATTTTTTCCTCCTTAATCACTTTGGGTACAACTAGGTAATTAGTATTCCTTTTTATCTCTTCATGTCACTTAAAGAATATGGATTGGCTTAGTAGATGGAAAAGAATTGCATGCCTACCCACCAAGAACTTATTCTTCTCCTTGTTCATTCATGTCATCCAACTTTATACCCTATACTGGTGGAATCTTGGGACCTCAGGTCCATCAAGAGTTGAAAAAAGTCCAGCCTATAGCCCTAGGAAATGAAATGACTATGAGGAAGAGACCTTGGCCTAATTATCCAAGATCTCTTTAAATAAAAAGGGTAAGGATCATGTTATATCTAGGAAGTATTTATAGTCTCATGAAGTCAATAGTATCACTTTCAATGCTAATGATAAAGGTTTGATGGCACCCCTTAACATGGTGTCTATTAAAACCTTTAGAGATAAGGATGATTTGAAATTTATGGGGATTAAAATTGCTTCCACTCCTCCAATTGTTGATGAATCTATCGATCTTAGGATGGAAAAGTTAGAACATGCCCTAAACACCCAACTTAACATTTTGAAGGATATGTTTTATGAATTTAATAAGCTTAAGATGGAATAATAGAACAAGGAAGTCAAGAAGGAGATTCTAGTCCATAAAGATTTAGAGAAGGACACCGATCAACTAAAAATGGAAACAAATAGAATGGTAACAAAGTTTAAGAAGTTAGAGGAAGAAATAGGGATGGTGAAGGATAAATTTTAAGAGAGAATCTAGAATAAAACCATCAAAATTGCCAAGACCCAAGAGAATATCAATAAAATGAAAATTATAGAAGCCGTATATGGTCCTAGTAGGAGGACCATGGGGTAGAAGAAGTACAAGGAAGTCAAGGTAATGGAAACAAAAGATGATTCCCTTAAAACTAATATACAAACTGTTGAATGCTTAAAATTGTGCTTGATTCTAATCAACAATAATGGGAAGTTTCCAACTGTGAGATATTGCGGCTTGAAATAACCTCCAGATTTTAGAGAAGCTGGTCTCTTCTTTTATATATCAAGTGTTGGGGGAAAAGGGATAGGAAATTAAATAAAAACGCAAATGCAAGAAATGAAACCTAATTATGGTGATGCACCTGAGTGTAATCTGATCCTAACCTTGAGCACAATGAGACTATCTGTCAGGATCTTGCTCCACCAATAGGAGCACATATATGATTAACTCTTGTATTAGCAACTAAACACGGAATTTAACCAGAAGTAACAAGTAACTAGAAATATGAAACAACACAGGAATATGAGAGACAATACACAATTGTATTAATAATCACTCAGAAGAAAATACAATAAAGAAGATGCCACTTCTTCTTCCACGTCAAAGGCTCACCACACCTCAAGACCTTCTTCCCTCTCTCTCTCAGTCCCAACACACAACTCCAATACAGAATTGATGTTCACCTCTCCACCAGTCAGTAACACGCTACAAGTGCACCAAGTACACAACCGTACTCCAAGTAGATCTCTTGCTCTCTGCTGCTACCTAAAAACACTAGACCTTACTCACCATTGTAGATCTCCAAAAGAAGCCATGCACACCTGCTAACCAAGATCATACATATACGAAAAACCCTTCTGATTCTCCAAACTAGCACCCACACTTGGTACTGTGGCACTAGGAGGAACACACCATTACTCTCCTCTCTCTGAAGGAGCTTATTTTCTCTCTTACTTTCTAGCACAAGTTTACATTACAGCCCATGAGTCTATTATATAGATCTCATGCTTATAATAATTAGACTATCTTAATTACAATAATTAGACACACAACTCAAGACTATAATTAGCCTTTAACATGCAAACTAACAGTCTAAAAATAGACTCTCCATAATTTGCATGCAAATTATACGTTCACACACAGGTTGTCGATGTCAGCTCCTCCATGACCGATGTCGGCTGACTCATAACCAATGTCGATTGCTTCTGTACTGCACTGTGACCGACGTCGACTGATCAGACTGATGTCAGTTTCCCTGCAACTCTACATCCTCTGTAACTCTTATTCGCATCCTGGTGAAGCTTTTAGCTCCACAACCTAACAATCTCCCACTTGGAGATAAACAACTGCACCTATACCTGTACTTGTACACCGTCTAGTTTATTCCCTGGCTTGTATCCCTCTTCAAGCTCAATCCTGAAGACCAACCACCACACATCCTGTGATGCTACACCTGTCATCCAAGTAACCTACCACATTCAAACCTACATATCATGTAGTGAAGACCTTGACCCTGCATAACAAGAATCCCTGCTGCTAGTCCCTCTCAGATATCTAAGAATCCACTGAACTGCCCTCCAGTACTCCTTCCCCAAATTGGCTCTAAACTTTCTGACAACTCCCACTGCTTGGAAAAACTCAGGTCTACACTCGACCTCATGTGATTTCAAACACTGTACTGTCCAGCCCTTGGTGTGCTTATCGATTCTGCATCCTGCAAATTGAACCCTGCCAACACCGTCTTCACATCAGCTCCCACTGGAGACAAAATCTCCATGTCTCTTATGTCAAATAATTTCGCTGCTCCCAAATTCTTCATGACATACCTCTGAACTAACTTTACCTTTAGCTCAGAAAACTCCCTGTATGTATAAATCTGCTAGCAAACCATCCACATACAATAACAAGATAATGTTGCAATCATCATCCAACCTGGTAAAGACAAACACAATAGTTACACTGACATTGACTAAAGCCTGCTTTGTCATCCACCTGTCAAAACCTGTACCACTGTCCTGCAGCTTCCTCAAGACCTTATACCTTGGCCTTCCATCTCACGTATCCATCCACTCTCTTCTTTAACTTGGGAATCCATCCCTCATCCAGTGCTTTCTTCCAGCTGACAACTCCACCAACAAATCCCTGTTTGGTTCTTCTCCAAGGACTCACACTCCTCATCCATGCCAAGCTCCCACTATTTTTGGATTCTACTTGCATTGCCTCTTCATATCTTCCTAGTTTTTGACCATCAGTAAGCAATATAAAGAAGGTGAACAATGAATATGAGGTTCACTTACCCTTTCTGACCTCCATATGGGCATTTGAGACTCCTTGACAGCTTGTTGTCCACCCAATATCCATTCCAATGACCGATCTTGGCCATCTCCCAATCTGCAACCGATCGACGTCAGCTCCCTGCAACTGACCTTGTCTGCCGATGTTGATTTCCTGACCGACGCCAGTGTACCTCCTACTGACGTCAGTTCTTACTCCCCGACACCACCGACTCTGTTGATCTGCACATGACTGACGTTAGTACCTATCTATTCGATGTCAATTCCTCCTGACTGATGTTGGTATCTGTGTTCACCTGTGAGTGATAACTTTTTACTCACGAGCTCTCCATGGATCAAAACCCTATTCAAATTAACACAGCCCTGCTCAGAATAATTCAATCCCCTCAGCTGATCTCTGTCTGTCATCTCCTCCATGAACACCAAGGCTTTCTAGTTCTTAAGTTTGTCAAAGATATTTGTCTTCTACTTAAGAACATGCATTTCCCTCCTACATATGTAACCAAGCCTACAAAGCCACATCTCTGTAACAAAAGGTGAATCAGTAATATAAGTAGATAGATAAAGGATACCTACTTTCTTACCACCATCTAATTCAAGTGCATCTACTATGAGAGTTACTGTGCATCTCCCATCACCCAACTTTTTTGAAGAAATTAGACTCATATCCAAGATTAGGCCCTGCATGACCTTCTCCAACATCTGTGTGTTACCCGTCTGCAATTTTAGCTTCACTTCCCCTTCATCAATAATTTGACAAGGCTCACCAACCCCCAAATAAATCTCTCCAAAGTCTCCAAAGACATACCCATGAAAAGATGCTCTATTTCAGGCTACATGGAAAGAGGCAAAAGAATCTGTAAACCAAGATTCTACTTTATCCAGAACATCCTGTGCAACATCCCCTGCAACATCTGCTCCTCCCTACTGATCTACTACCAACCAACAATCTTTCTTTACCTGCTCTTTCTTTCCATCAATTAGACCATTCGTGCTATTCAATTTCTCTATTCGTAGCTTACTTTCTTTTGCCATTGCTATACTCCCACTCAATCAGAAACCCCTGTGAGTAACCTGTAATCAACACACACTAACTAGATCTGAAACCACCTGTTAGTAACCCAACCAAAAGCTCTGATACCACTTGTTGGTATCAGCTCTTGAACCTACAACCAGGCTTTGATACCACTTGTCAGGATCTTGCTCCACCAATAGGAGCACATATATGATTAACTCTTGTATTAGCAACAAAACACAGAATTTAACCAGAAGTAACAAGTAACTAGAAATATGAAACAACACAGGAATATGAGAGACAATACACAATTGTATTAATAATCACTCAGAAGAAAATACAATAAAGAAGATGCCACTTCTTCTTTCACCTCAAAGGCTCGCCACACCTCAAGACCTTCTTCCCTCTCTCTCTCAGTCCCAACACACAACTCCAATACAGAATTGATGTTCACCTCTCCACCAGTCAGTAACATGCTACCAATGCACCAAGTACATAACCATACTTCAAGTAGATCTCTTGCTCTTTACTGCTACCTGCAAATCACTAGACCTTACTCACCATTGTAGATCTCCAAAAGAAGCCATGCACACCTGCTAACCAAGATCATACATATACGAAAAACCCTTCTGATTCTCCAAACTAGCACCCACACTTGGTACTGTGGCACTAGGAGGAACACACCATTACTCTCCTCTCTCTGAAGGAGCTTATTTTCTCTCTTACTTTCTAGCACAAGTTTACAATACAGCCCATGAGTCTATTATATAGATCTCATGCTTATAATAATTAGACTATCTTAATTACAATAATTAGACACACAACTCAAGACTATAATTAGCCTTTAACATGCAAACTAACAGTCCAAAAATAAACTCTCCAAAATCTGCATGCAAACTACATGTTTACACACAGGTTGCTGACGTCGGCTCCTCCATGACCAATGTCGGTTGCTTTTGTACTGCACTATGACCGATGTCGGCTGATCAGACTGATATCGATTGCCCTGCAACTCATTCTGTAACTCTGCATCCTCTGTAACTCCTCCTATTCGCATCCTGGTGAAGCTTTTAGCTCCACAACCTAACACTATCTGTAGGGTTCATTTACATTTAAGAGCAAACAAGTGCATGATCAATGTAAAAGATGAAAACAATAGAAATAGAGGCTCATAATAGAGGCTTCTTTTGCTGAGATATAGAAAATGTCAACAAAGGCATAGGGTTTAATCTTCTTATAAGAATCTTTTAATCACATAAGAGGCACAAAAACACGTACAGTTATGTAGAACTTCTAACTCAAAAAAATGAGACAAAAGTAAATGACATTCCAAATCACAACTCTAGAAAATCCACAGTTTAGACTACTTTTGCAATGACACAGATAATATCAACCAAGGCATAGAGTTCAATCTTCTTAATTCTTTAAGCCACATAAAATGTACAAAAACATGCACAGTTGCATCAACTCTACAACTCAAGAAAATGAGACAAAAGCATATGATATTACTTATTCAAAACTCTAGAAAGTCTAAACTATCGAATCACCCTTTTACAATCGATATCTCTCCTTTTATAGCCTCAAATGTCTCATTCCATCATCCCTTTTCCCGCATAATTCTACTCCACCCTTAACTCACAGGAGACAAATAGATGGTGCTTTTAATGCCTTGGATGTATCCTGGTCTTATCAGGAAGGGCCATGCTGGAGCAGGGCAGCTGCCCTGACTGTGGCATGTTGATTCATGTCTAGTACCTCCTTTCATGCCTAAATTTCTTGTTCCATCACCTGCTTAGCCACTTAACTGTCCATTCTACCTCCACCTATAGGGGACAAATAGATGACCCTTTTAATGTTTGCATGCCCCAAAAATCTACTTGATGAACTGTTCTATCTACCAGAAATAACTCCCACTGAGTTTCCCTCCATCTTGCTTTGTGGCAACAGATACACAAAACATTTTGTTCTGTTGAAATGGAAGAGAACACTTAATTAATTTTTTAAAATTATCCTTATCACTTAGAAGGCACCGAAAAATGACACTTGGTGCTTTTCGCTTGATTTATCGAGGACACGTGGCTCTCTCTGCTTCTCTTTAGCTATGCTGTAGAATTATTTGGGGCATATACTAGGCTCCCATAGATGGTGACATTTGGCAGCTTCCACAAACCTTTGAAATGAAACCCAGGACCCACCACAATCTTTATTCAGCAATGAAGCTTGAAGATGATCTCTTGAAAGTTGACACGTGGTAGATTCTACTATTCTCAGGAAGATACGTGGCATCTTCCGCTTCTCCTTCTAGGGGTATGTGGCGTCTTTCACTTCCTTCGAGAATGGAGTAGAAAGGGGCTCAAAAAGTGACACTTGGCAACCTCTGCTACTCTTTAGCACTTAAATAAATTGAAATAACACCTTTTTGCTTTCTAGAAAGGTACTTGACCCCTTTGGTTTCGATGAACCAAAATGGTTCAATGGTTCAACAGTTCAACACTGCACACCATTTACACATTATCCAAGGTATTAAATCAAAAATGTTGAACCAAAGCATTGAACCAACTATCTCTCAGATGTCGACACGTGGTACACTCTGCTTAGCTGCTATTGGATACGTGGCACATTTCATGGCCCTCCTGAAAGTTATGAAAAGTGTCTCAGACGATGCCAGTTGGTCAGCTCCGTGTTTCAAAAAGTGACACTTGGCGGCAACACTTAGGTAAAAATGAAATGAAGGAAACAAAAAGGGGAAAGAGAACCTGTGCTTGAACTATGCCACTTGGCAGCTTCTATTGCACTTCGATAATTGAAAGAAACAAACTCACGCTCTGCTCCAAAACTCTACCGCCATGACCAAGGTATGCAGGAACCAAAACTGTAGTGCGCAACTAAAAATTTGAATGTAACATAGAGTAAAAATTTACTCTACAGTTACTGGCGACCCCCAAGACTTTTGAGCCTGCTCAAAAAGAAACCCAACTCCCGTTCTGTCAAAATTTCAAAATTTTACAGCTCCAAAAGTGTTGTCTGGTAGATGGACCATTCATGGTCAGATAACCCTTGCTTGTTCTGTAATTAAATGAAAGCTAAATCAAGATTGATAATATCCTTGTGTGAAAAATTTAGCAAAATCTAAACTGTAGCTTTTAGTTTGAATTTTAGCTGGGAAATAGGAACCAAAATAGCTTTGACTTTTGATACTGAGGAATCATCCTACAAGTCCTAGAAAACAGTTTGATCCTTCTATTTGGCCAGTAGTAATGGTTCAATTTGATCAACTATTAGCACCGTGTTGGCATCTGGAAATAGAGAAGGAAGACCTAGTTGCACTAGATCTTCAATACGTTGTCTCATCTCGTCGATGCCTTCTTTCATGACTTCGAGAAGCTCTTTGCAATTTTTGGCTGCGGCATTGCAACTGAGCACCTCATTGACTCATTTTGTAGTGACCATTTTTTCAATGATCCCCACAGCTACCAGTGTTGCATTTGTTGCATCGTATAGCTTCTATAATAAGGTTTAGGAGTTCGTGACTCTGTTGAAGACTGTAGCCAGAGTGTTTTTCACTTAATCTTCCACCTTTTTGCATAATTATTGCATGTTGAGCAGGAAGGTGAGAGATGGCCTAAGCTAAATAATCTCCAAAGAGATTCTTTTCCACATTGATTCATAGAGCTCCTTTACCAGTTTTATCACTCTAACACCTTCTGGCCTATTAGCCAGTTTTAGCGTCAGTTGCACCACTTTCTATTGCTCTGCTTGGAATTGGGCTTGAAAAGTCATAGTATTGTTTTGTTCATCTAGCACCTTTTGCTGCAATTGAGTAACTTGCAGCTAATGTCCTTCGAATCTTCTCTGCAACATTGCTTTCTCCCGCCTAAGGGTCGTCACTACATCCTTTGCATGTGTTAGCTCTGCTTTTAATGAATCATTCTGGGCCTGGACTGCCTAGTGAATCTGAAGGGAAACAGTATCTTACAAATATTTATTCAGACTTGATATTTCATTATCTTTTTTATTTATTTCTTTAGCCAAACTGCTATAATTTGCCTTTTTTTTTGGCCAAATCAGCCTCCATCTTCTGTAGTCTTCTTGATGTTTTCAAATAATCTTTCGTGACTGCAGAAGTGGATTCTATCAATAGCTCAACTCTATCCTAGGGCTTGAACAAGGACATATCAATGGCTACTATGTTCATTGTATAATCCTATAGTCACATCTGCTCGCTCAGCTTGACGACATTGGGTGACAAATGGGTCACCGTCAGTTGCTGTTGAATAGGGTCAAATTGTGACCATAGGTGTGGGGCAGCCAATGCTTTATTCTCTTTAGTTTTATTTTTCTCCATCTGGGCTTCTCTTGCCTTCTTAGCAGCATCAGCCTATATTTAGAAGGTGGAAGGGGATGCAATGTGTCCTCCCACAAAAATATATCCCTGTGGCAGGCCATATTGAATAGATAGTGGTTGGCTATGGGCAATCTGAGATAAAAGTTTTTTGGGAGTAGAAGGGGAGAAATAGGGTAATGTTAAGGCTTGAGGCATCAAAGATGGAGTGAATTGTGAAATGGGGATGGCAGAGGTGATAGGAGGTGTCATTTGGCTAGTGGAGGCATCATGCTGATAAGGAAAGGAACATACTGAGAGGGAGGAGGAGGAGTAATACTTACTTTAGGGGGAATTACAATGCTCTGCACTTGGTGCTATGAAGGTTCCTCTTCTTCCTTTGAATTTTTTTGAAAATCCACCCTCTTTCTCTTCATGGGTGTCTCCAACTCTGGCTGCATCTGCTTCCCTTCCACTTCTATTGTTGCCAGTAGTGCTTTTGGAGAACCGGGGACTTCAATAACTTTTGATAATGGGGAAGCTTTTGGTGGTGAAGACACCACACTCCTTTATTGTTCCATGGTGTTAAGAGGCTGGGGCCAAGTTGATGTAGTGACTGCAGTTGTAGCTTGCTCTGAGGCCTGTGGTTATTGGCTTGGTCCCGCTCTAGCTTCTTGTCTTGTACCGAGTGTTGACAATTGACTTGTTTCTGGGCTAGATGTAGGGGAGGGATGACACTCATCCTAGAGTTCCTCCCATCTTTCATCTGAATCCACACTTTTGAAAGTGTTGGTGGTTTAAGAAATTAACTTGCCTATATTTTCAATAAGCCTTAATCTTCTCCACATTCCAATCTTTGTTCTTCAACATCCTTCTCAAACCAGAAGTCATCCTGACTTTGGGATCATAATCCCTCTGCTTATCATAGAAGGTTTCCCATGGCCTATTATGTGGCTGGGGCAAATGTGTCAATTCAACATAAAGACCAAGAGCATCTTTTGTAGGGTTTTTTTTGGTCCCAAAAAGGGCGGCCTTCATGTGCAATCCTGGCCCCAATCCTATTGGTCCTTACCCAGGAAGCTATGAAATCACTTGGGTCATAAACCCATTTGTCTTCGACTAACAGGAACCCTAAGAAGGCTAGCTTTTGAAGTAGCAAGACTTCAGCGTCCCTGAATTCCAAACTTATGTTGCCTGCCATCCATGAGAGATTGTACATTTTTCTCTTCTTCTTCCCAGAGCCATACTCATTGTCGACTACAAACACCTGCCTGGTGACCTCTAAAAATGCTAACCTAAGAGTTAAAGTCTTTGATAGCAACACTGGTTCCCCACAAAACCCATGAACCCTTATGATCATGTGGTGGGACCCAAAATAGAAGTCACACGAGATTAGACAACTGACCAAGAGGTTTGAAACACTTGGAAATAACCTGTTCATGATAGGTTTAGGGTTAAGGCAACAAAAAATGGGGGTAACGAATAGTTCCCAAAAATCATACAGGTCGCTAGTTCTTGATAAAACATGTGTCCATGTAGACACATGAATGGTCCTTTAGGGGTCAAAACTTGGGTCATATATGTTTAGATCTATATGTCGAGTGAAAAGGTCAGGGTTCTGATATAGTATGAGATGGAACAAATAAGAGGAATACCTAAACACTCCTTTTGATTTGAACTAGGTCAGTTGTTCCACTATTGAAAGGCAATGTGCTCTGAGAAGTCAAGTCGATACTCCTGCATCTTGTCGACTATCTTCAACCTGAAAAGGATGGCCATTTGTTCTGCATACACCACCATGTCATCCTTCATGCCAAAGATGAGAGCCATCATTGACAACATGTCTTGGCTAGCTGGCGTGAATTGAGCTCTTGGTGTAGGGAGCATGGGTACCGTAATATCACCATTGGCCATTTATAACTCAGACCTCAAAAACCTTGTCTAATTGTTGATGTTCGCCCATGTCTTTCACATCTTATCAATAGTGGGGAATGTAGCAGTATTGTCATAATGTAGGGCTAGCATGTCCCTAATAGCTTTTGGTGTGATCTGCACCATGAAGGGACCCTATTGAATGGTGCAAGATGGTGCATGGAGCAAGTCTGTGCATAATTCAATCAAGTCAGGGCATGGATGCACAACTGGGATAATGAACTGATCTAGTTGTGAGGTCCATATCCTCATTTTGAATGTCTCGTATTGCCTTGCTCTGGCCCTTTGAAGACACCTTTGGTGTGCCCCTTCTCTAAGACTCTTGCTATTGGTTTTTTTGCAAGATTGTGTCCATGATTCCATCTGTGTAATCCTTTACCTTTGATGAGTCACTGGCTTGACCAACTCCTAGGATTTTGGTTCTCAGATAGGTTCTCAATGGTTGCACAGGAGCTGAAGCATATGATTTACTAGCAAGCAACCTATCAAGAGATCTAGACGTCCCAGCTCCTTGTTGTGAAGATGATGCTCCCACCATCTCTATATCCTTTTTGTAATACCTGGTATGAACCTTGTGCAAGACAGAAACACTCTTGCTAAAGCAAATTTTACTAGGTGTTAAAAAATTTCAAGGTGCAAGATATTTTTGCAGGTGTAGGAATGCTTGAGAGTTTGTAAACTTCAAATCTTGCTAAGAGATATTTATGGACCTATCAAGTCTCAAATGGCATTAAATTCAAATGACCGTTAGCAGATCCTACTCAATCTTTGAGGAACAACGAAGTGGACACGCTATACAAGTTGCAGCACAAGGTACCTTAGAGATTTCAAAAGATTTGGGAAGCATTCAATGTGGCAAAAATTTGAAGAATTTAAAAAACTTTCTAAGCCACCAACTATGTGTTTAAAACACTTATTTAAAAGGAAAGTGGAAAAATAACAATGGAAAATAAAAACAATGCGGGAATGGGAAACTACCTAACTACATTAATTAAGCATCTTTATCTCCCTTCGAGATCAAAAAAAAAATTTCTAACGTCTTCTTCATGATAGGCTAGCTTATGTCACCATACAAGTGATTGAAATGAGTATATCTTTGGTGAAATGTCCTTTGTGCAGGCCACACAGATTTGCCTGCATTTGAGTGAGTCTGGGTCAAACATGCTTTTGACATCCATAAGCTCTTCTTATTCTTGGAAGCCCATCAAATATCGGCTCTTGATGTCGGCATGCCTTACCAGGAAATCAATGATGGTTTGTTCATCAACAAAAGCCTTTTATCCTATATCATTTATTGACTCAACTTCTTCTGCTTCAAACTCCAGCCCTATTGCATTATCCTCCTCTTTCATGACTTTAACCTCTTGAAGGGGTGATCTTGAAAGAGTGCAATAATTTTGCACCTATAATTGAGGCTTAATGTTGTTCTATTCATCTGTAACCAATTTACATCTATCTTGCAAATGGTATAGCCTGACCCAATAATTTCAAACAAATCATTTGAAACATGACTCAGGAATTGTCCATTATCTTGCAAAGTGAGAAGAAAGTCTGAGATTATTTCCTCTTCATCAGGGGTCAACATATACACTACTAGAGTAGGATAAGTAACTGGTGGTACTGGGAGAATTAGAGAACTACCAGCATTTCAGATTGCATAATTTCTTGGGGAAACAGGAGCTCCCATATTTACTCTCTATACTAGTTGAAACTGATTGACTCTTCTTCTTGGACTAATTACCAAAGGTGGCAAAAGAATACCTAGATTTGTAATAGACTATGATCTAGTGACTGGCCCACAGCTCTAACTCCTCGTAGCTCTCTGGTTCATGCGGTCTTGAAAGAAACTTCAAGACTGGTCCCATTAGGCGTGCCAAAAACTGTTGAATGCTTAAAATTGTGCTTGATTCTAATCAACAACAATGGGAAGTTTTCAGCTGTGGGATATTATGGCTTGAAACAACCTCCAAATTTTAGAGAATTTGGTCTCTTCTTTTATGTATCAAGTGTTGGGGGAAAAGGGATAGGAAATTAAATAAAAATGCAAATGCAGGAAATGAAACCTAACTATGGTGATGCACCTAAGTGTAATCTAATCCTAACTTTGAGCACAATGAGACTATCTATAGGGTTCATTTACATTTAAGAGCAAACAACTGCATGATCAAGGTAAAAGATGAAAACAATAGAAACAGAGGCTCACAGCAGAGGCTTCTTTTGCTGAGATACAGAAAATGTCAACAAAGGCATAGGGTTCAATCTTCTTATAAGAATCTTTTAATCACATAAGAGGCACAAAAACACGTACAGTTATGTAGAACTTCTGACTCAAAAAAATGAGACAAAAGCAAATGACATTCCAAATCACAACTCTAGAAAATCCACAGTTTAGACTACTTTTGCAATGACACAGATAATATCAACCAAGGCATAGAGTTCAATCTTCTTAATTATTTAAGCCACATAAAATGCACAAAAACATGCACAGTTACATCAACTCTACAACTCAAGAAAATGAGACAAAAGCATATGATATTACTTAGTCAAAACTCTAGAAAGTCTAAACTATCGAATCACCCTTTTACAATCGATATCTCTCCTTTTATAGCCTCGGATGTCTCATTCCATCATCCCTTTTCCCACGTAATTCTACTCTGCCCTTAACTCACAGGAGACAAATAGACGGTGCTTTCAATGCCTAGGATGTATCTTGGTTTTATCAAGAAGGGCCATGCTAGAGCAGGGTGGCTACCCTAACTGCGGCATGTCAATTCATGTCTAGTACCTCCTTCTGCACTTGAATTTCTCATTCCATCACCTGCTTAGTCACTTAACTATCCATTCTGCCTCCACCTATAGGGGACAAACAGACAGCCCTTTTAATGTTTGCAGGCCCAAAAAATCTACTTGATGAACTGTTCCATCTATCAGAAATAACTCCCACTGAGTTCCCCTCCATCTCGCTTTGTGGCAATAGATACACGAAATATTTTGTACTATTGAAACGGAAGAGGACACTTAGTTAATTTCTTGAAATTCTCCTTATCACTTAGAAGGCACCAGAGAATGACACTTGGCACTTTCTACTTGATTTATCGAGGACACGTAGCTCTCTCCGCTTCTCTTTAGCTATGTTGTAGAATTATTCGGGGCATATACTAGGCTCCCACGGATGGTAACACTTGGTAGCTTCCGCAGACCTTTGAAATAAAACTCGAGACCCACCACAATCTTTATTCAGCAATGAAGCTTGAAGATGATCTCTCAGAAGTTGACACGTGGTGGCTTTCGCTATTCTCGAGAAGATACGTGGCATCTTTTGCTTCTCCTTCTAGGGGTATGTGGCATCTTTTGCTTCCTTCAGGAATGGAGTAGAAAGGGGCTCAGAAAGTGACACTTGGCGACCTCCACTACTCTTTAGCACTTTAAAAAATTGAAATAATACCTTTCTACCTTCCGAAAAGGTACTTGACCCCTTTGGTTTTTGGGACACTCCCTTGAATTTCCCGATGAACCAAAATGGTTTAATGGTTCAACGGTTCAACACTGCACGCCATTTACATGTTATCTGAGGTATTGAACCAAAAACATTGAACCAAGGCATTGAACCCAGGCATTAAATTGATTGTCTCTCAGATGTTGACATGTGGTTCACTTCGCTTAGCTGCTATTGGATACGTGGCACATTTTGCGGCCCTCCTGAAAGTTATGAAAAGTGTCTCGGATGATGCCAGTTGGCTGGCTCCGTGTTTCAAAAAGTGACACTTGGCAGCTTCTGCTCGAATTCAACACTTAGGCAAAAATGAAATGAAGGAAACAAAAAGGGGAAAGAGAACCCGTGCTCGGACTATGCCACTTGGCAGCTTCTGCTGCACTTTGATAATCGAAAGAAACAAACTCGCGCTCTGCTCCAAAACTCTACCGCCACGACCAAGGTATGCGAGAACCAAAACTGCAGTGCATGACTGAAAATTTGAATGCAACATAGATTAAAAATTTACTCTACACAAACATAGCAAGAGGTGTTGGAAGAGGAAAATGTCTAGAGGTCTTGGAAAATTAGTAACATTTGTTGGATTTCTTTTACTGACTAGAAGCTAAATTTTTGTTAATTTATTACTTATGTTTTGTCTTTTGTTTGAAAGCATAATATACTTGTAAGCTAGTTTGTTTTTAGTTTTTATCCAAGATTTATTTATTTTTATTTATGATTATGTAAAAGGTTTTGGGAACATCTCAAAACCCACCTATTTATCATAATCAAAATAAATATCCTCAAAAATACAAACCATAATTTTTTTTAATAATCAAGGATATAAAGGTTTTTCCACTAGTTTACGAACTCCCATTTGTGTGTTTACTTATATCAAGCATAATTTCATAACAAAACATAATTAATTCAGTATTGGTTAGCACACCTATTAAACATCATGTTTATTATTGGGGAAAAAAGCATTAAATAATCTTACTAGGTCCATATCTTGTCACCACACATTTTACTCAAGATTACATTAGGTTCTAAAATTCATCTCGTCATGCTATATTTTAAATACCAATATGAATCTTATATGTGAGATGAGTCACACCTATATTTATTGAAGTGAATTATGGAAATGTGCATCACCCTAATCAACTTAAACCAAAAGAATCTAAGCTAGGATCCCCTAAGAGTGCTCTTGAATTTAACACCTTAAGTTCTAAGGGTTTTTTAATCAAAAGTTATGTCCAAGGATAACATTGGTTCATATGGCCTTGATTTTTCTTAGAATAATAATCAAAACATTTAAATATGTTAAACACAGTGAAAATTTTTTAACTTGACTATAAGTTTTGGTGTAATCATAACTGAGCACAAATTTTATTCTCTTACCACATTATTCATCCCTTATATGACTTCTAAGTGTCAAAAAAAAATGTATTATAATCTCTTCTTAAATATTTAAAAAATAATATCTCCTTTCCAAATTTAATATGAAAATAAGGTCATCCCATGAACTAAAGTAGAAATAAATCTAAGCCAACCTTAAAATTCAATCCCCTATAACTCATGTAATTATAATGAAGAAGTAATTATCCTCATGAAGTATTCATATAAACTTTAATCATCTAATATATCACATTTAAAATTTTGAAAAAGTACTCTCTTTCTAAATAATATAGAGTTTATTGTAATTTAGTATGAAATCCATAACCTAAACATTACTTTTGTTAGTGATATTAAACTAATTGAACCATACACAAAATTACTATCCACTGTTACTATTAACTTTTCACTTTTATAATAATATGAAAGAAATTGGATGGACCCTAAAAATGTCATTTGAATGATTAACTACCATCTTGCCTATTTCCATTCCACAAAGATTAACAACTAATGAAAAATGTATTCAAAAACAAAATTCTCAACCATACTTATCATTAAAACATAATCAGATGAATAGTCATTAGTTCCATTCAAAATTTTCCTACCCTTAGACCAAGGATATTAAAAGCATAATTTTCAAAATTAGATATATTGATACTAGTTCCAAATAAAATATGAACATGAAAGAGTCTGTTAATAACACGTATTATTCATCTTTTGATTTTAAGTAATGGAAAACACTAATGAATGACACTAAAATATAGTTTATAAATGCAAAAGTAACAAGAATCTGCAAGGAAAATAATTTATAAAAATGAAAAAAATTATTATGTTGGGAAGAGTGGGGGAAATCAATTAATTTTCATTTCAAAAAAATTATTCCATACAAATAAAATGTTGGTCAACATAGACATGCATGATAATTCATAAACTATATGTGAAGTTATCATCTCAATAAATAGTTCCACAAATATTATAAACTCAACCCTTGATCTAGGCATTCATATTACCTACTCAAAATGTGGGAAATATTTCTTATGCCAAAATTAAGTGGTATTAATATTTTCCTACACAACTACAATGGGCTCTCATTTTGTTAGTACAACACATTCATATAAGACCATCAACTTTATAAGCTTAGAACCAAGTTTGAGTATACCTACTACATAGATAGAACATGGTAAAACATTCCCAGATTACTCTACTCACTTCAAATCAAAAATGAGTGAAATAAGGGTATTAAAAAAAATTATGCGACTGGGATAATACCATGATAAAAGTGCACACATTATCATAATTATAGGTCTCAACCAGTTTACTAGTTTTGAACAGTGCAAAAAATAGTATGCTTGAGTGTTTATAACATTTCATTTATTATGGCACCTCAAAACATGTTATGAATCAATTAATCATTTTTAATGTATATACTTGGATCAATCAAAGTGTATGTAATCCTTTAAGGTAAAATCATAATGTATTCATGTATACCTTTTCCATCTAGGGTATCAAACATACAAAATGAATCAATGTTCAAAGATAGTCACCTGAATCATATAGTTAAAAACATCCAAATTGATAATGTCACTTCAAATGATATACATGGAATTCAATTATTTCATGTTGCCATAATTAATAAATTGTAATAAACCATCTGGTTTCAAGTTGTCTATAGGGGTCATCAAGCCAAGTTAGGTATAGAGATCAAATGATCTAATCATTTCAAATCACATCACCTTAATCTCGGTAGTATAATGATATAACCAACACCAAAAAACCTTATGTGGATTTACATAAAACTATTGCATAAAGATTAAAATACTAAAGGAGGTACAATGTAACATACATTTATCATTTTCTTGATCAAATGCATTATGTTTAGCATAAAATTAAGTAATAAAGTTCAAGTGACAAAAAATAATATCCATGGAGATGTCATTAATAATAAGGTATAGGTCAAGCATTATTCATACATATCATCACACTAACTTGAAAAGTAAACCTTTCTTTTTTCTGTCAACTAAATGTATAACAATTAAAATATTTCCAAGAGTGAGATAAGTCTTCGATGTTTATCAAGACCATGACTACAATTATCAATAACTTAAGAAATGAAACTATAAAATTAGCATTCATATCAACTTAGCCTTAAAAGAGAAGTTACTAGAAAAATTATCAATGTATATCAATAATAGAGATCATATTCAACTTTCAAATATACCAAATTCAAAATTGCATGACTAATACCAAAATGAAATATCAAAACAAAAATAAACTCCTCTTTATTTCCATATTGCATGAATAAAATATAGTTTATTAGTAGCCTACAATATCCTTCAAAAATATGTTTACATCAATAGATATTTACTAATATCAATATTATAAATACTTTCCTAATATTAAAACTTCAATTACACTATGAATAAATATAACCACTTCTCATTGGTAATCAATAAATAAAGATCAGAGGTATACAATGAAAATTCTTCATCAAGTAAATCCACTAGACGTCATCTTCACTATGAAACTATTGAGGGAAATGGGAAATTGTTAAGATGAGAGTTTCATCAATGACCTTACAACCCCAAACTATCATCCTAAGGATGGAGAAATACCCCTAGTAGAAGAAAAATGAAATATAATTGTATGAAAGTCTATGGGATAGAGAGAGATCCAGTTTGGTTCCACCATGCAAAAACTATAGCTAGGATAATTTGTATACTAGTTAGGTGAGATAAAATTAAACATAGAGAGACACACATACAATAAAAAATGATCTTAATATGGCTAATAAAATTCAATCCCTTAATCAGTGGCATCCATTTGAGGGAATATTAGTCATTCTTCTTCTTGCAACCATCATAGTGCAAGAAGCAAGTCAATGAATATTTCTCCCAAAACTTTGTTGATGAAGAAAAAGCACATATCAGGTTTATTTCCTTCTTAACCACAACACAAATGAAATAAACTAAATCTAACCAAGAAATTAGTAATAATAAATAATAAATATTCCAAAGGTTGTAAATACATAGTGAGGATCACCTAGTGAAGAGAATCAGGTATAGGATTATGCAAAGACATTGTGTGCCCTGAAAAAAGTCCCACCCTTTTTATTTTGCCAATTGATACTCCATTTATATGCATGAAATGAAAAATAATTATCCACAATGTAAAACTTTAACTAATTTAAGCATTTATAGCTAAGAAAAAATAAGAAATACAATAGATCAAACTTACTTCGTGTCTCAAAAGCTCGTATATAACTTGAAGTTGTTAAAATAAGCTGTAAGTTATCCTTGCATTTTTATTCTCGCTTTCCTATGTGTCATCCATATTTTTGAATATTTCATGCATATCCATTCACAAATTTCTCACTAACTCCATTGAGATAAATCAAGGTTATGAAGGCTAATTTTAGTAGGTTTTCCATTTTTCACCATGTTCCCACTCTCTCATTCTCCTCAAACTATGGGGCAAGGTTCTGCCCTAACTTTTCTCTCCTGTCTATATTTTTTATTTTCCCACTCTTTTATTTTGTTCTTTGCTTTTCTTCCTTTTATCTCAAGGTCAATGTCATTCATCGTTTTATGCCCATTTTTGAATCATTAAAAATTTTAAGGTTTTCCATTTAATAATTTTACTTTATAATTTTAAGGAGCATGACCATGTAGTGGTCTCCAAGTACTGCCTTCACTAAGCATTATAATTGTTTGTAATACAAGGTGAAAAAAAAAATATAGATAGATAAGTTACAAAGCCTTAGCACAAAGTAATGTCCATCTAAGA
>JARHVA010000155.1:2490000-2720000 GCA_037957365.1 Torreya grandis | reverse complement strand
AGCTCAATAATAATATAATTTTTACATTCATACCTATGTAACTTAGGATATATCTTATACAATTTGAATAATTCAAGTTTTATCTTATTTATATCACAAAAACCAAAATATGATAAAACATTCTGGTGAACCCATCCATTCTTTTGAGTGGAAAAATTGTAAGTTTCCCTTAGGGTTTCATCCTATCTTCTTAAGGTTTTAGATGTATGCATTAGGGTTTTAGAGTTTATTTATGATTTCCTCTTATTCACATAAATACATCATGGCTACAATGGATATACATAATTTATGATTTCTAATTAAATCTATGTTTTTTATCATTAAATGTTGCTTCCCTAAAACATGTAATATCCTTAAATTCCACATAATTAAATGAGTCAAACTCATTTACACTAAAACTAAGGATAAAATCAATGATTAAGAATCCTTACCTCTCTTCAGTAACTCCTATTGTCTAAATATTCAATCTGATATGCTTTTGTTCACCAATCGATGTCAAAGGGATTGTAAGACTCATTTGATTCCTCCTCCCTATAGACCTCAAGGTCATGATATCTCCCATCATGCCCCCATTATTCACCCTAGGCTTATACTAGATTTCAAAGTCCATTGTATCATAATAATAAAAGATAAGGCTCCCCATAATGCGAAACATAATGGAGATAGTCAAAATTTACCTCCTCATCCCCATCCACATTCCGAATATGTAGACCAATCTAGCTAAAGGGTAAAATATCACTAATCAACTTTAAAATAACCAAGCTAAGTTTTTTTATAATAGTGCTACTCGAGAGGTCAACTATTTACAAGGATATACTATATGCAACATAGCATGACATAACTTTATAAAATGATTCATAACAATATTATTTTGCATCCATCATCAATGCATTGAATAAAAGTGAAGACATGATATATTTTTAAAAGGATAACATGCTTACTAAATACACTTTAGGTCAAAATCTCCCATTGTTCATTTAAGTGGAAATATTAATAAGGGAGTCAAATATGCCTTGATAGATAATGGATCACGATTAAATGTTTGTAACATCACATTTATAAAAAAGAATGGGTATTAATTTTTGGATTCTATTCATAAATTATATAATAACATAAGAAGATTTGATAAATTTCCTTACCAAAGTGTTAGGATCACTTACTTTTAATGTGATAATAGGCCCTAAGATGTTATATAATATGTTTCACATGATGCCAAATCACTTACATTATAACCTACTCTTAGGTGGACCATGGATCCATGAAATAAAATTTGTACCATATACATTACATTGGTGCTTAAAAATTTTCCATAAGAGTTGTTTGTACATGTCTTCTAGATAATAAACATTTTAAATACTTTAAAATAGCAAAACCTAGTAATTAATGCATTCCACAATATGATGATTTTTATCCTACCATAACACCTTCATCGCAAAACTTACCACCTAAAAGGATAGATACATATGAAATTTTGGATTCAAGTAAAGATAATGAAAAATACTATCTCTAGATACATCAATGAAATAAGAGACAATAAAGTACATGTTAGAATAGAAGATATCAAGTCTTCCCTTATTAGTTAATTTAGAGAATCTATATCATATTATGATTGAATAAAATGATAGTGATGATGATAAGAGTGGAGTTCCAATAAGCATAAATGAGTATTTTTCTCATATAAATTTTAAACCTATCAGTCTAGAAGAGTATCAAGATGATTTGAATGTGATGACTAATACCAAATTGGATAAAGGAAGGGCAGCCCTTGTATAAAATCATAAGGATATAAATATTAAAAAATGATGTAATATCAGAAAACAAATCTTCATCAAATCAAACATGATTGGAAAGTAAGAGGTTCAACACATTTCATGTCGAATCAAATGTGAATACCAAATGATTATGATAGATTTATTAAATAATGTATATCTCATGGATATATAACCTACTATCAAATTAAAAATTAGTAATGCACAAGAAAAACTAAACACCATACTACAAAGTTACTTGATAAGCATTTGATGTATCTACCTACCACTCAACATAGAGTTTTGGGTATATTATTGAATCAATAGGGGATATAATTCTAAATTTATCATAAAATAACAAGGCTTGAAAAAAACATTTTGTGGAATTAGAGAAAATATTAATAAGTTTAAGGATGACAAGATCGTCAAGGTAATTTAGATGCAACAAAAGTTATCAATAGTGATTTCTAATCAAACCAATAAAAGATAAGATAGAGATTAAAAGCATTCATGAAATGACCCATTAACTCTTTAGGTACTCATTAAGGATATTTATCACTTATAAATTCCAATTGATAAAAAATATGGGAAAATACATGCACCATTCTATTTCTACAATAGTTGGGTCATAACTTACAAGAATTGCAACACACTATACATTTTGATGGATTAATAGGGCATATTACACTACTAATTATTAATGGGATAAATATTTTGGATACCTTGATATTTTTCATGTGAACTAAAAAACAAGTACAGGTTACACTTGGACAATAATGGTTACATTAGATGCAAGCTCATGTTGATATTCTAAATAATTGTATTAGATTCATGTTCAAGGGTAATACAATTAAAAATTGGCATGATGGAAATAATGAACACCAAAATATAAAGGAATCAAAGGAAATAAATAAGACATTAATGTATGAGACATAATATGAACCATCATGTATAGCAGAAGAAAATGCAATACATATGAATTTGTTTTTAGAAATAGAAGGAAAGAGAAGATGATTGATGGACAAAGGTATGATGATGATATATGGGGATTTGATGAGATGTTTTATCCAAAGTTAAAAAATTTATCACTCAAGTCTCCATATTAATTTTTTCATCCCTTAAATTCCATCTTATGCTTTTGAGCTTCACATAGTCATATTCAAAAAATACAAAAAAAATATATATATTCCAAAAAAAAACTTGGGACCTTCACATGACATGTGTTGCTAGTTTACATCATTGATGTATGTTATTTATAATATACATGGTATATTTCATATACATTTGATATTCACATGATTTTTAATGTATAAATTAGTGGATGCAAGACATACATGTTACAAATGACATGAACTTATAGATGTGTGACATTCCTACACCCAGAGGCTACCTACTTACATTGGGGACATACCTAAATAGGGGGCATCCTGGTGCACTATATAGGTTATACCTTTATATGACCATTCCACTAATCATACTAATATGCTTAGATTTATTACATATAAATTTCTCTTGTGTATAATATTTAGAGTGGTATATGTTATGTGTATTTTACTTTACCATGTGTGATGATGACATGGATTGATTATGTAGACTATAATTGCTTGTTTTATGCATGTTTAATTATTAATTAGTTCTATCATTGATTTTTTATTACATTGTGTGATGATTCCTATGTGTGACATGTTGTCTTACATTGTGTGACAATTATGTGTTATATTTCATGCTCAATGAGTGATTATCGATGACTATTACATTGGGTGTTATCTTATGTGATTATATGAGTATATTGATTGTGTGTTGTCAATTCATGCATCAATAGTTTCATGGATTATCTATTCCATATCATGGTTATGTTTTAGATTATGGTAAAAACAGGTTTTGAAGGGACCCCGAAACCCAATACAAGGGGAAAGATAACCCTTTAAAGCACAGCCAGGTTAACAATAGAACCTGCTTACAAAAAGAGCCAAAACCAGGTTTTACAGGGACCTGAAACCAACAAATAAAACCATAAAAACTAGCAGTCAGAACACTGATCAAAAATTTGACCAGCAAGCTGAAACCAAAAACTAGTCAGCGAAAGGGGACTTTAGAAGAATCTTTTAAGTTTAGATTATTATTTTTTACTTGACCAAAGATTCATATCAAGGGGAGGAACCAAAGGCTTTGACTTTTTTCTTCTTACAGCTATCCAACCGTCCTCCACCTTAGCTGCCTCAGCATCCCATGCCTCAGAAGACATAGATCTTTGGCTCCCAGAAGGCATAAAATCCTTGTGAGAGTTAAACATTAACTGACTCTTAGAGAGATCCTCCAGAACAGGGGAAGATACCACCACCTCCTCCTCTGGCTCAACTATTTCACTTCCCACAGCCACTATAGGGGCTTCATTAGAATGATTCACCAATGAGTCTTCTTCATCTTCCGGATCGGATTGCAAACTTTCCTCATTCTCAGTCTCGGATTCGGAAGAAGCCACCAAAGGTTGATTGTCAACTTTGAGTACAGAGGAGACCTTAGTCCACCAGGAAGGTGAATGTTTGGGATGAGATTTCCCAGCACCACAGTGATCAACTATATGTCCCGTTTGGTTGCATTTCCTACACCGAAAAGGGATCCCCTCATAATCCAAAATTTGTGTCCAATTACCCTTTGGGGATTCAATACAGATCACCTCAGGAAGGCCCTTAGAGACATCCAGATCTACCAAAAATCGTGTGCAGGTCGAATGAGACAGTGGACAATCTTCCTCATATAAAAAATCCCCTAAAACATTCCCTATGGTTTTAAAAACCGCCTCATGCCAAAGGTGTAATGGAAGATAAGGGAGCCGCACCCATATAGGGATCTTATTAAAAGATTTCGAAAGAGGATTAAAATCTTTATGCCAAGGTTTGGCCATAAGAGGAAATCTGCCCTGCCAAGAAAATTTATTGTGACACAAAATAGATTTTCTATCCTCAGGGTTTTTAAAAACAATTATAAAAAAACCCCTGGCACAAAGGTGAATCTGAGCTTCTTTGATATGCAGCTAGTTCTTTTTAATCCAATCCTCTAGATCTACAAGGGAAGGCCAAAAACCATGAAAATGAAGAATGGCAGCACGAGAAGACAATAGTTCTACCATTTGGCCAATACTTTCCACTAAATCAGGGTCTAGAGAAACCCGCATAGGTTTTAAGGCACTTACAGGCGTGAAGCGTCTTTGTCCAGAAGTTGTATGAGGCAAAGCAGAATGTAAATCAGCTTCAAAGGTGGTTATGTTATCTATGTTGAGTTAGAGTCATATTGTGTCTTGAGTGTTGTGCGTCATGATCATGACATTGAGTGTATATGTGTGCATATCTACATGATTGTTGATCTTGTGGTGTTGTGATTCATATCATGAAATCTTATACTTATGTGAAATACAATTATTCATATCATGCATATTATATGTGGCTTACTATTGAGTGCTTATATCTATAATGATCATTGCTATGATGACTAATATTGCATGCATAAGTTGTTATATCTATCCTGAAATGACATTTATGTGCCTTAGAATACATGTTTCATATATGCATGAGTGAGAAAATATCTATATGATGACATAATAAAATCATCTTAGAACATATGCCTTACTTTATTAAATATCTATTTTATAACATGATGTGTCTAACTCTTTTATTTTGATATGAATGATTCATATACTACATCCCTCACCTCAAAAAGTGGGTAAACTAGTGGGCTTGTCATAGAGATTCAATCCTTGAAATATATATAACTCTTATTTTGAGTTGAATTATATGATTTAGATTAGATAGATTAGGGAATATTATGAGACATTTGGGATATATTATAATTTTTATTGGAAAAAAATTATAGATTCACACATATGGAGGGCATATGTTGGGAATTTTACAAAAATAGATAATAGTTTTATGACATGAGACATATTACATGGATCAAAATTGATAGATTAATTATATTACAAGAATCATATTATCATATTATTAGATCACATGGGTTATATTATCATATTGAATTATATTATTACATTGAATAGAGTGAAATGCTAATTTATGGTATTCTATATCACATTGAGTAACATATGGATCTAATTATGAGGCATGGACATTGTTCATACAAGAAAAACTTATATTTTTATGGTGGTAACAAAGGTAACTACGTAATGGATTTGAGTCTAAAATGAATTAATAGTGGTTGATTCAAAAAATTAGATTTACATGTGAACCTATTTTTTGGCTCCACCATTGGCATGTGAACCTCGGTATAGGTTCCACCAAAATAGTTATGATCATATATTGATAAGTGCAGCTAAGGTTTTAGCGTCACTCAACCACTATCACTTCTTAATTTTTTTTAGGTTTAAGTTATCTTATTCCAAAACCATGGTTTTAAAAAGTGGCATCTCATTAGAGAATAATCACCCATCTCCAATGAATTCATGAGGGTAGCTTGGTTCGCAATACTCATAGGTGTATTCATTCCTCATTTTTTCAATGTCAAAAATTTCAATAATCTAGATTGGTTTAGATTTAATCATGATGGACATTGATTTATGCATGTTTTAATATAGGTTTTACATGGATAAATATAGATATTTAAGGCATACCTGAAGACTCCTCATGTAGTTATACACAGGTAGCCAAATTTCTTACTTAATCCTTTTAATTTAGCATTTTCAATAGTATAAAATGGGGAATTTGTAGACACATAACTTTGATATTGATGCTTGAAAATTATAGTTTTAACTAATCCTAGGAATACATGACTTATGCATACACAATTGAAACTTGCTCACATTATCTTCTAACTATTCATCTATCTATGGTCTTGGCATTCCCAATTTTCCACATAGATATATATAATCTCCCTACTTTATGCCTAACTATTTTATTATCCTCAGTAGACTATTGCCATTCTCCAAATCATTGTTTCTTCCATCCTGGATAGTGTTGGCAACAACTAGATGGTTTCAATTACTAGTATCACCTACCTTCACTATAAGTGTCCCATGTTCTCCAAATAGATATTTTTTGAATTCAAACCCTTTTCTTAAGTCAGCCCAAACATTTTTCATGTTTATCATGGAGGGAAATTACCGAAAGTCTCGTCTATATAAACACATCAAGCCTAAGGCTATTCATATATATATATATATATATATATATATATATATATATATATATATATATATATATCGCCTAAAAAACCACTTGCACATTGAGGAATACATCTAGACATCCTTGAGGCATTACCCTAAAACATTCAAATCTAAAAATCCATCGAATTAAAAACCTCTAAGCCAATTATGAAAACCTAAATCAATATAAAAGTTTCATATTGTCAAGTGTCAAAATAAAAATAGGTTTTATATGTTATAGAGGATCATTATTGAGCACAAATTCACATAGGTGGGATAACTACATGTAGTTATATCCCTCTTCGAAGTATTTGATTATAGAAAACCCTCATCACTGAGCAAGGTGTGGCTGAGTTTTTCAAATCCATATTTGTAACCCCTATTTATAAGGTAAGAAATTGGTCAAAATTGGACCATGGTTTAAAGGTGAAGGAAGACAAATTTAAATTTTCAAATAGAACTGAGCATATAAAATTACACATGAATCATCCTGATAAGTAGGCACAGTAATATGTGGTGGAAGAAACTAACATTTTACATAGAGATTTTTCAAGAAAAAGTGGACATATACGAATACCACAGGCATTTTTTCTACCTAAAATGTATAGGCAAGTTTTAAATATTTATTTCCTAAGCCGAGCAATCACAAAGCCATTGGAGATAGTTTCAAGTGGTTGTACATAGGTTGAGACCAAAACATAACAAAAAAAAGCTAAGTACCCTATCATATTATCATGTCTATAAATAATAAGCTCAACATAAATCTTATTTTTACATTCCAATATCTATAATTTATGACATATTTATACAATTTGAACAATTAAAGCTTTAGCTTGTTTCAATCACAAAATTCAAAATAATTCAAAATAGAATTACTAACAAATTTCATCATGCACATATTTATATTTGAACCATTGTCAATTATAATTCCACTTGTTATTATTGAATTCATATTAATGAAATGTTGAATGAAGAGTGGCTCATTATTAAAACCATCCTTTGGAATTTCATGATAATAAAACATAATTGGAGGAGGATCTTTAAGCATTATATTGACCATACCTATGAATCCATCAAGTGGATGAGATCTATAATCTTATGATGATTTTTTTTAGCTATTATATGAATATTGCCTTATTCATTGGATTGAGATAGGTGAATTGGGAGAGGATTTTTAAATATTTTAAAATGTTGATTTGGTTTTGAAAGTGATTCATTCAAAGTATTATTGAGATCCTTTGCCTCTATTTTATTAATTTTAATGGGGCCTTGAATCTTGTGTTTTAAAGTAATGCATCTATTTAATGGATTTTTAGGACTCTATGATAATCATTTTATGTCTGGTGTCAAAGTTATTATGTATCAGATTTGATGGATCAATGTCTAATAGGAGGTTAAGTAATCACATTATAGTTAAGTAATTATTTAAGCAAAATTTGAATACTTTTACTCAATCTTGTAAATTTTTCTCATTCTCATTGTTGTGATAAGACAAGATTATTCGGTTGGTCCACTACATTCATTACAATTTTGGCCTCATTCTTAGGTTGGAAATTATTGTCACTGCACTTATCTTTGAAATTTTATTTGCCTTGGAATTTTTATCCACTATAGGTAGGGTCATTAGTCCCATATTTAAGCATGTTAACCTATAAAATATCGATCTCATAGTTCTAATAGGTATGACATATCTATAAATGTTTGTGTGATGAGTGTGTGATGTGTGTGTGTGTGTGTGTGTGTGTGTGTGTGTGTGTGTGTGTGTGTGTGTGTGTGTGTGTGTGTGTGTGTGTGTGTGTGTGTGTGTGTGTGTGTGTGTGTTTTTGTGTGTGTGTGTGTGTGTGTGTGTGTGTGTGTGTGTGTGTGTGTGTGTATGTGTGTGTGTAGAGAGAGAGAGAGGGTGGGACTCCCATCGATTTGGAGTTGTGACCCATATATATATACCCACTCAAGATAATCAACAACTTGAATAAAATTTCCCTCCAAAAGTTTTTTGATTTCATTTTTGACTACTAAGGCTACTTTTAGATGCATTTTTTTAAATTTTTTGCTTGACTAGTTATATGTTCAGGAGATAGTACTATATTATGCTATTCAAATGTAGTATCAATTCCATGAATATATTTGTAAACCAATGTGAATATATCTGAGTAATCATGTAGAATTTTCCAAAGATTTTTATCTTCATCCTTATTTAACAGAACTACAAGAAGTACTAGTTGTGGATATTTATCTATTTCATACTAATATTTGACTATCTCTTCATCAATTAGAGCTGATTTTTCTTCCATAGATGGTATTGTAGGAGTGGTATCTAAACCATCTATTCTAATTTGGACATTAGTATCTTTAGTTTATCCAAAATATACTTGGGGGTTATTGAATGAGAAACATGTTCTTATGATAAAAGGATGGAAGTTCCTCATGTGTCCCGAGATAATCTAAGAGAGACTCATCTTTTTAAAATTCATCTCATTTTCAAATCTTTGGGAAGTTGTATCGTTGATCATTGCAAGTTATAATAACTATAATGCAAATGTATTATGAACTTCTTGTCCTAGATTGGGATTTTATTTGATAATATATGTGTAAATAGTAATCGATGTAGGCCTTCCCTTCTTATATTTATTTGATTCTTCTATGTAACCAAGTCCTTGTAAACCTTTTATATGAAATGTTTGAATGGAGTTTATAATTTATTGTATATGTGTTCCCAATCCTTGTCCTGTATATCCCATTTTTTGTAAATATTAAATCCCAAAACCATAATAACTATATTTTATTGATGATTATGCCATTAGAGTGGAAGAATAAACTGGTGGTGTTATTAATTTGGATTGTTCCACATGTGGTTGCACATGAGAATTCTAATGATCCTTAGGCTGGGTTAATGCACAATACTTGAATGTTTTTTTATCCAAGGGGCATGTATATATGTATCCTTTATGATTGAACTTAAAACACGCATGTAAATTAGAGAGAACTACGTTAATATCATGTATCCATAGCCTTCCTAAAATAGTATTTATAATTAAACTTATTAGACATGACCTGATAAACTATGGATCAATGAGGCGCCACAATGATATTCAATGTAGTTTGTTTGAGTACTTTTCATAAAATATTATCAAATATTCTATTGTTCATATCTAAATAAGTAATATAATTTGCCTTTATACCAAATATATTTAAGAAAGAGGTACTACAAATATTTAATTATGATCTATTATCTACAAAAACTCTTTTGATAGCTTTGTTGTGCACATAAACTTGGATATATAAGAGGAGACGCTAATTTATGATATGCTTTGGAGGTAAGTTATCCTTTCTAATAGAGATACTTTGCTCCATCCATTATATAGTATTAATTATAGAATCAACATAAGGTAGTTCTACATTACTAGGTAAAATTGTGTTGTGTAATGCTTTATAAAGAACATCCTTATAGATAGGAGTTGTTTGGAAGAACTCTAACATTGAAATTTTAGTATGAGTATTATGCAGTTGATCAATTATATCATACCCGTTGGGTTGATATACTTTCCTTGTGAGAGGTGGAGGGGTTTGAGGAGGAACATGTTTACCACCCTCATTTTGCCCTAGAAAATGAGGTGTTCACCTTTATCTAGTGTTGATATCATGAATATTAGAATCTAATATAAGTCATGGACAAATAATGGAAGTAGGAGGGAAAACATGAGTCATGAATACCCTTTGGAATTTAGTGGTGATGGGTAGTAACTTGGATTGAATATTACATCAATATGAATTGAGGAAGGCTTGAGATTATACATTATTTAATTCAGTCTTTTTATGATATTTGGATTTAATGAATGTCAATATATAGTGAACCTAAATAACACCTCAGAAAGTAATGTATAATGTAATGTCACTCTTCAAAATATGTAAAAAAAACATTCATTATTTCCATGATTTGATTATGAAACTTTGAATTTGTAAATGGGAATAAGGATGTCACTGGTCAAGGTGTGTTTTATTTGTAGGCTTTCAAATATACTGATCCTAATCATAAATAATGAACAAGGTCTAAATTTTCATTAACTATAAAGAACTCCATCATTCCATAGCCACACTATCCCATCCCTATAGTACATTGAGAGTAACTTCTCAGGGATAAAAACTTACTAGTGTACTACAAGAACAAATGGTCAAAGACTTCTTATGGTTGAATAATAAAACTTATATGTTTTTGATATATCGTGAGGTACGTGGAAACTAAAATTTGTATATAATGTTTTCTAATGGCTTGAGTATTGTGTAAGTACCCATCACACCACCATTTAGGTAAAAATAAAGACTAATTTTCTCATAATGACAGCTTCTAGGAGGTTTAAAACTATTGGATCACAATTTCGAGGAAAGCAAGAAAAGAAAGAAAATTAAAATTGAAAACCAAATCAGAAAATAAGATTTTTGTGTAGAGAAGTCAAAAATTAATCTAAAACCCTAAAACAAAAAAATAGAAAAAGCAATGCTCAAAAATTTATGGGTTCACCAATATGTCTTACCCTATTTTACAAATGTTTTATAATAGTTTCAAAACCTAAAAGAGATCAAAATCTAAAGATTTATAGTTATTAATAATTTGAATTCATATCTTGTTAAATATGGAAATATGTTATTTTTGGAAGACACTAATAATAAATGTACTTATCTTGAATTTGATAATCTATTGACTATTTATGATGTTTAAAAATGAGAACCGGTAGAAGATAACATTGTACCTATGTCTGATCAATAGCATGATTTTAAATTATTTCTAGACATGTTGTCACTCCTTGGGCAACAATGTATGCCAGTAGTGTTTCTTTATTGTAGACTTGTCATAGTTGACTGTGACTGATGACTGATAATGAAAATAAATAAAATCATAATTGTGATAGTGTAGGGCTTGAAACTAGATTTGATAATACTCTTAGACAACATCATGTTCTATGGACAACAACATAGGCCATTTGCATCCTTTGATTGTGGACTTGTTTGCATTGACTACTATGAAAATTAGACTGCTCTGCCTTCTACACCTATGTGCCTGACTAGGTTGAGATGATTCAATTCATATTATGTCACATGGAAGATATTTTTTCTTATTCTTTGAATTGAAACCATGTAAGTGTTTATGAGAGATAAAACCTACAAAATAGAGGGGTATAATGGGATGAATTGACCCTAATCACCCCCCTTATGATATAACATTGTATATATATTTACATACATTAAAGATGGAAATCAAGCCCATGCAGTTCTCCCAAATAGAGTGATTTTGAATTTTTTTCCTTGACCATATGTATGTAGCTATAAATATGGATTTTATACTTGAAAATGAAATTCTTGACTCTCCTTGAGATGTTTTAGACTTGGCTTATGGTTTCTCCTTGTGAATGATCATTAATTTGGGAAGAATAAGGCAGATTTTCTCAACATGCAAGAGTTTATAAGTGTTCAATAGACAGTGTAAATCTAGGAATAATGAATGGCATTTGATTTGTATTTATAGAAAAACCTTTTTATAATTTCCTTTAGTTGACCTTATGAAATGTGCAGAAATATGTAAATTAGTATTTACAAATCTAGAAACTATTTTTTATTTAGTGTGGGATGCAACCACTCTAGGGGGATAGGTCTATGGTAGTAATCTTGTCTACACATCACAAACTTATCTCAATGAATCATGGATAGTTGTCCTAAACTAGAGATAGTCTGAGACTAGTATAAAATAGTTTGAGCATTTGACATGGCAAATTTTGTGTAGTAATGATGGAAATTAAAGTGTCAATCCCACATATAGATAAACTGTTTAAATAAATGTGAATAAGAGTCATGTATTTGGGTGCAAGTCATGTAATTTAGGATGTGTCAAGAATTATCATTGCCAAGCACCTATGACTAGATTTGTGTATCTAAAATTCAAACATAGCAAAACTTATTAATAATTAGCCTTCTTCCTAAAAACCATAAATTGAAGATAAAGATAAATTTATAGATCAAATTAAGACTATTGCATGAAATCTAGTTGATAATTTACAAATAATAAGTCATTTGCATAATGTATATAAAATGCATAAAATCAACCATCCTTTAGGCCAAAAAATTATGCCCAAATAAACATTATTATATATTTTTCAATATAGTGAATGATTTGGAAAATATGAAGGCCAAATATTCTTTGCTTCAGGTTTCTTTCTTAGCTAGTTAGGTAGAAAACATCAACACAATTATAAATAATGTTGACCCTAGGATTGTTGTGGGTTTTTTCCTTGATATATGAGTCAGGTGCTCAAAATTATTGAAACTAGTTATCCTCTAATTGAAATTTTTTTCTTGTTATAATTTAAGCCTAAAGCAAATTTAAATATCTTACAATGGCTAGTTAAGTATTTTAAAATCTAACATACTTGTATTACCCTATTTACTTAAACAACCATTGATCGATGGAAATTAGTCAAAAAAAATTATAGAATTTAGGAATATGACCTTGAATTAAAAATATGCAAAACTATTAAAGGTAATGATCTAGCTAAACATCTTGCTGAAAATGCAACTTAAGATGTTAATGTAGTAATTCTTACTATAGATTATAATTTTCATGTGAAACCCCATTTTCAAACCATGAAAGTTAAAATCACAAAAAAAATCAAAATAGATCTAAAAAGGAAAGATTGGAATTATTTGTTTTCACAAGATGAATGATATCATGACTTAGTTTATTATTTTCAAAATCAAGTCTATCTTAATTCTTTAGATAAAAAACAAAGAATATCACTTAGGTTTCAGGATTTAAAATTTATCTTGAAAATTTTCTATTTTCTAGAAATAGAGATAGAATTTTATTAAGATACCTAAAACATGATTGAACTAAACAAGTCTTTAGAAGTTGTCATGAAGGTACTTGCAGTGGACATTATGTTACATAAACCACAACACAAATTTTTGTGTGCTAGATATTATTTTCAACCTTATGTAAGGATGTTTTTCATTTACTTTTATCCCATATACTTTATCAACTATTCACAAGAAAAGATAGATTCCTTGTTATGCCTTTGAATCCAATTATACTTGAAAAACCTTTTAGTAAATGGGACATTGAATTTATCTTTGATATTCATATTCCATATTTTTATGTTCATAATTATACTTTGACAATGATTGGATATTTTACTAAATTTTTTAAAGCTACTGCTCTTAAAAGTTCAGTTACTGATGAAGTCAATTTTTGAAAATTAGATTTTCTCTCATTTTGATGTTAGTTTGGAGATAAAACTTGAAAATGGTCCACAATTAATTTAGAATGAGTATAATAAATTTTTAGGACTTTATTCAATTATTTATGTTCATTCATCCAAATCTAATCCTCAATAAAATGGACAAGTTGAATCCTCTAAGAAAAATATGGTCTTGACTATGAAAAAGATTTTCTGTGATAATAAAAAAATTACATATTCAAATCATTTTGGGCTGATCATACTATGGTTAAGGTTAAAATAGGATATTCACCCTTAATGCTTGGTTACATATTCAAAGCCAGTATGCCAAAAGAATTGCATATTTCTTCAACCAAAATTACACTGCAATATACTTCTGAAAATATTGATACATTAAAAGTAAGATTAGTTGATCTTCTACAATTAGATGAAGCAAAAGCTACATTCCATTATAATTTTGAAAAATAAAAATAAAAATTAGAGGTTTTTTTTTTGACAAAAAGGTCTCGAATTTTTTGAAGGTTGATGATAAAGCCTATGAAGATCTAGGAAAATATCATAAATTGGATTCATTGTGGCTATATCCTTATAAAATAGTTTTTATATTAGGAAGAAAGGCATTTAATTTGTAGGATTTAGATGGAAATTGGTTATGTTACACAATTAATGATCATCATTTGAAGTATTTTTATGAATAATCTCATTTTCTCTTTCAATTTTGGTTTTCTTCCTTTGTTTCCTTTTATTTTATTTCTTGTTACTCATTGTTGGTTTTGATTATTATTGTGTTTATCAAATAATGTATGCATATGGCTGCATAAGTGTTTCTTATACAAGAAAACATAGAAAGGATTCAAGCATGATACTATAAGTATTATTTATTTCATCAATTATTTCGATTTCTTAGACTTATTTTAGTATTTTATTGATTAATAGTTGATAATGGATATTAGGTCATTAAAGTGTTACCTTATTATCAAATTTCATGTAATAGGCTATTGTTACATCTCATATCCAACTTGAACTTCCCCATTTTGTATTCCCCTTTCTTCATGCAATGTTAGTCGAACAATACATCTCTGCTATGTGAAAATCATAAGGGGGTTTATGCTTAGCAACTAAGGAAATAATTTACCCTGGATTATAATGCGAGGTAAATTTTCACAAATTTTTATTTTGCAGCCCATATTCATGGATAAAATTAGCTAGAAATATCACCAGTGTTATCACAAGATTTTATATACCTCTCAAAAAAATTACTCTCAACAAAAAAAATTATTAACTCTATTAGTCCTTGTGATTCAACACCATTATTTGGTAGGTGCCAACTTACATAGCTCACTTACACTTATTATGACATGAATACATTTTGATTGTTTATCATACTTACACAATTGATTGATTTCTAATGTAATTAAACTATTGGTACATTCACACAAGGATATAATACAACATTTGTATTGATTTTATTTGAAAATTGAGATTTTAAACATGTATTATATTGCTTAGACATCATTCTACTTTCAAAATAAAAAGGAGAGCCTATATAGTAGTATTTTGATTTTGTTGTCTTTGTTGTAATAAAAATAATAATATTGCAGGCTCAATATTTCCATTTGAATAACTTCAAGAATGATAGCAAGTAAGTTATCACTTTTGAGTTCCTTCAAGACTTGGCAATAACATTCAATATGTGGTTGGTTCAATTTGGTATAATTTATTGAGCTTATAATGCTTCAAATGCTAATTTTTACAAATATATTGGTTGCACTAATATGATTCTTTATTTATATTTCAAAATGAAATATGATTGTGTCATCATACAAATTCAAACAAAGGTGTAATAAGGTCGCACATATATTTTGACCCATGACATAACACATAAATGATCATATTGGTGTGTAGTATTGTGAAAAGTCGATCCTTATTTTGGTTGTTTTTTTATTATTTAACCCTAACAAGTATAAAATTTTGAATTAATTTAAATTGTATTATGTGTTACAATTAAGCATTAATCTGAATGTAAAAGGTAGAAATTGATTTGACAACTATACTTTCTATGTATGGAAAGTACTAATAGAAATAATATACTTAGCATTTTATTTTGATTTGTAGGTTTGAGACTAAATGTAGAAGTTGGGAAAGGTGAGAAACTAGAATTTGAGTCACTCAAATCAATAATTAAGTTTTTGAGGGCACCTGGATAGATCTATCAACCTTTGGTCAATATCAACTGATGCTAGTGACTAAATCTAATGGTTTCAACTTTGTATATTTTAATTCTTAATTTTGATATAGGCCTTTATACCTACTTGTATTTTATATTTATGTGTGATATTCATATGTTGATTTCACACATAATTCCATAAATCTATCTTGTTCTCTTTGAAACTCTAGGTCCACTCTTAATATTGGGTTTTAGTGTGCAAAAGGGGAAAGGTGGGTTGAGTTGACCCCAACCACTCCTAGATGAATTTGAGCATTGTTTACATATATTGTACTCTAAATAAGGAATTCAAACCACATTTAGTTATAATATTGGGTGTTTGTGTGCAATAATGTTCCTTTAATGAATGCAACCTATAATATAGATTTTGATACTTAAAAAATGAAAACTTTGACTTGGATTTGGGGTGTTTTGAACTTGGATAGGACTTGCTCTTTTTGATTGATGGCTAAATTGGAAAGAATAGGGTCCCTTTGAATGTGCAAGTTTTTTATTATGCATATAAGTTATTTATATATGGATAATAGGATTATACCTATTGTGTATTTATATGAGACACTTTGAGCAATTTTTCATGCTACTAACATCAAAACATACAGTCCAACTCATAAGATGGATTTGAATTTTAAAGGAAATTGTTCCTTGGTATGAAATGAGGCCATCAAACTTGGATGAGTCTTGAATTTTAGATCAGACTAAGTCTTAAAGTTCTATCTATAACTAGGAAAAAAATTGATGATCTAAAGATCATCTAACTATGATTTAAGTAGATTAGACATGTACTATGGAATTCTTGTAGGTGATTGATACCAAACTTGGAAGGTGGGATCCCTAAAAAGCATGTGGATGTGAGATAAGAGTGAATAAGAACCATATGTGTACACACAAGTGACCTAAGTTGAAGGTAGGTCAAAAATAACAGTGCCAAGTATTTGATTCCAAATTTTAGTGTTTGAAAATGACCCCTTTTTATTATAATATTGAAATAAAGTACAATACCAGAGTAGAAGGAAAAGAGATGTAACTAAGTGTGTACAACACATTATGTCTTTAGGAGATGATCTGAATGTGAAACTTTATCCATGTGACTATAATGAATATGTAGCAATCAATGTCCATGCATAAAATCTAAAATAATAAATGAAACTAAAAAAATTGAAACTTAAATAGAAAGGAAGTAATACCTCTATAAGTGGGTGAAACATGTTATCCTATAACTTATCGTTGGAGATGATTATTCCTTATTAAATCACTTCAAATTTGGTTATCAAATCCAAATTTACATATTGATTTAAGGCCATGGTTTGGGAAGATAAATTCCCCAACCCTCATTTAAAATGGAGTAGTGACTAGGACATTAAGCATAATTGAATCCCCAACTACACTACTCATGTAACTAATATTGTACCCATGATGCTAACATGGGAGCCACATATGATCTCTTTTTGAGTAATTATTAGGCCATTGAGTGTCGTTAAATCCTTAACTGCGTTACCTCAATATAAATGAATCAATCGTTTCATATGAGCTTCCATATTTAATGGTGCTCACTTTTAGGTACCATCAAATATTTTTGAAAATAAAAATGTAATAATGCGTGTGCATAAACAAAATTCATGCCTTATAATTTGGTTTAATGTGTGCTAATATGATATAGAATTTTATGCATCTATATATTATTTTATCCAAACCTTGAATATACATAATTCGTGTTCATGTAAAATGAGTACATATGCATGGCATATGCCCCCAAATTTGTATGAATCTATAAATATTTTAAAACTTGTAAATTTTGTTTTAAAAGATAAATATGTACTTGTGTAGGTTTAATTATCTATGAAAATACTATTAATATGATCCCCTTTTGAGGTGAGGGATGTATTTTTTAAGTCACTCGTCTCAAAATAAAAGAGGTAATTATAGCATGTTATGTAAAAAATATATGTAATCATGTAGAGAATATGTCATCATAGTAATGAATATGCCTTCATAGTAATGAATATGTCTTCAACCCATATATGAGATATGTAATTTAGGGCATACAAGTTTCATGTCAAGGTAGATATAGCAATAAGGCATGCAGTAGTAACAATCACTTGTATAAGCATTGAATAAGACTACAAAATAAAAGGTGCATCATGTAAATCATGGCACCACATATAATAATAAAATATGTGTGACATGGATCATGACACCACAAAATCAACAAACTCAAAAAACTCAGTAGACACTCTTATACTAAACCTCTCATAAGCGCACAATGTCATGGCCATAATGCATGAAATATAATCACACAATTGTACTCAATGCCACATGTAAGGCCAAGGGTCATATACAATGGATACTAAAATTTTGCACACATAAGGCCAATGGACACAAATTATGGGCAATAAAATGTCACACACACAAGGCCAAGGGTTGAAAATGATGGATAATAAAATGTCGCACACACAAGGCTAAGGGCTATAAACAATGGATAGTAAAATGTTTCACATTTAAGGCCAAGGGCCACAAATAGTGGACAATAAAATATTGTACACAAGGCCAAGGGACATAAAAATATATAAGCAATGACTACCATATTATGAAAAATAAACATCAAAAAAAGAAAGATAAAATAAGTAAACTAGTCTACATCATCAAAGTATGTCAATATCATAGCAAAGTATTATATCCATGAAATGTAGCACTATAAAGAGTATGAGTAATAACAATACATTTGTAAGCAATAAATATAGCTCAACATGTTAAATGGAAAGTTCATAGAAAGATATAACTCATATCAATGTAACATATGGAATAAATTACCCCAAGCATTGGCATGGCTCCTACGTATAGAAATGTCATGCTTCAATGTATCAATAGTAATTATTATGTCATGTATTTCACTTATATATACCATGAAATTCATGTGTGTATGAAATATTATATGTAATCTAACATGTGATAAATAAGATATATGAATAATGTAACTAGAAAACATGTCATGCTCAGGTCCTGATTCATTTTATTTATTTATTTTTATATTTTTGAAACACTTAATTGAGATGCTAATAGAATTAACTAATCTAGGGGATGGTCATGTGGTGATATTGTATTTAATATGGAAAGTGTGACCTTATATGATCAAGGGGTATCAAATGTAACTATTTTGAATCTAAAAAATAATCTCATATTGTACAATAACCACTATCATCATCATGACTCATAGGATCCTCTATATTATGAGTAACTCAGGGAAACATAGTATCTCATGGAATCCACTATAAACTAGGATAATAATGTTCTTGTGTTCATTATGGATCATTTTAAACTTTGAATAATTGTAGCTTAAGATATGGAATAAATGTTGACTATCTTAAGTCTTGAATGACCCTCTAATGTAATGGGTGTTGAAGCACTAGTCGTCTAAAAAAATAACTCGTTTCCCCTGAAATGTCTGAATAGAATGAACCTTAGTATGTTATATAACTATCTATAAAAAATATTTTGAACAAAAGAATAAACTAACTTTATGGAATGATCTTTAATAGGTATACCATCTGAGTTCATATCATGATCCTAAAAAGGAGTAACACACAATTTTAGTGGTGGTAGAAGAGGAAATACATATGGCTAAAGAGGGTACTCACAAGGAATACCTAGACCTTTGACTGACCTACTAGCATGTATATACTTGACACATCTATACATTGAAAATGGTATTGTGCAAATCTTGTGTATCAAATGGTATCCTAAGAAAATGTCAAATACCCTATGCTCAGTAATACTAGGAATGGAGTGGCAATTATTGTAGGGCCTACCTTAAGAGGTAACATATAAATGTGTCTCAAGGGTGGTTTGTCTTTTTCCATTGAATCCTTTAGTTATCTTGGTTGTTTCCATCATATCCTCATGTGTGTATCCAAGAGTTTGAATAAGTGTCACTGGATAAGCATTTTCACTTAAACCATTATCTACCATGATGCCATGAATAAGTTATGAATCAACGTACGCTCATAAAAATAATGAATTGAAATTAGATTCATCTTCCACTAATTCATAATCATAAAATTTCCTCATAGGTCATTTTACTAATATGCCTTTAAATATACCAATAAGATTATCCAGTGGGTGATCATATGTCAAATAAGGAGGATATGAGTTGTATGTCATATGCACCTCAATATTGTCCTTATTTTTTATTGCCACATGATTTGGAATGGGATTATATTTTTTTTTAATTTTTCATTTCCATTAAGTTGTGGTGTTGAATCCTATATAGGTGTGTTAAGCTCAATAATGTTGTTGTCAATGAGATCATGTATATTATGCCTTAGTTTTTAGTATTTATTTGTATAATGTCCAACACATTGATGATAATTTTAATATGTGTTCCTATAATATCCTATAGGTGTGGGTTTACTCATATCAATCTCTTGTGTTATATTTATATTATAAGGTTACACTCTGATAACCTTGGTAGTAGGATACAAAAAAATTGAGGTAATTGTGAAAACTACCTTCGTTCTGGAGTGAATAGGACAAGCCAATTAGTAGGCTATAATAATACATTAATTTTTATCTTTTCCTCATTTTTAATATCATTTGATTTAACCTTGTAACTTGTTTTACTTTGAAACTTTTTAGTTGATATGGTTTTAGCATTAAGCACATATTTTAGTTTGTTCAAAATAATAATCTTAGCTTCTTGATCTTTAACTCTATGGTATAACTCATCAAATTATTTAAATTTCTTGAATGTAATAAACTCATGGAGGGGAGAAATAAAAAAATTATTTAATATGTATTTTAAATCATTATTAGCCTTAGGATTTATCATCTTGGAAATCATGGTCTTATGCCTAAGCATGTAGTCATTAATTGGTTCATTGGATCCTTGTTTGAGTTTTGCAATTTGAGTGTAAGATAGTTTCTCACTAACATTGATCAAAAAGTGTGATAAAATATAATACTCCAAATTATTGAATGCCTTAATTGATTGTAATGGGATATCATAGAACCATTCCAAATCATAGTCCTGAATACTACATGGAAATATATAGCCATTGCAAAGCATAGTCCCAAAGACTGTGGAAATAACTTGGTCAACAATCTATCATTTAATGCATACTCCAAAAAATTTACATGAAATGATCTTATTTTTTGCTTTAGATCATGTTTACCATCATAAAATGTAATATTAATATTTATGAAACATATAGGTAAATGATAACCTAAAATCTCTCAGGCTAAAGGATTATGAATCAAAACATGAGAATCCATTGAATGACTAGCTCTAGAATCTCCTTACTCTAACTGTAACACCTTAGATTATAGATATATAAGTTTTTAATCAATGGATAATCTATTAGGTGAGGTTCATGATGTAACATGCATAGTCATTTTATGATGTGGATAGATTAATTGTGTGGAATATGGCATAGTAATTTGAGAAAAACCTTGTGTTCCCTCCTCCACCTTGGTTTGACATCACATGTGTAGCCAAAGGTGTAGATGTATAAATAACATCAATAGTATTAGTGTGAACACTTGTGTTAGAATGAGTAAGGTTGATTAATAATAGTAAATGACTCTTGTTATTGTTCTTAAAATATGACAACCTTAGCTTTGTGTGCAACTTTAGATGCTGAGATTTATTTTTAAAACCTTATCCAATTATTGAGGACTTTGACATTTAATTTTTAAAATTATAAAACACTTTGATTTTATAAATATATACCCCATTAATTTCATAATGATGATTTATATCTTTGAATTCTTGATTTTCTTGATTAACATGTTCTAAATCAGAGATTTTGACATAATCATCTATTTGTACATACTCATTGATAGTTGCAACATCAAAAGAATAAGAATAAGATTGAACATTAATTGCATTTACTCTAACCATTTTAAATGGAACTAAATGAATATAATTATGTTCAATATGTGCACCACTTAATCTATCACTTCTCCTTAGAGGGACAAGGGAACTAGCTTTATTGGATGGCACATAACAGAATCATGTAAGTATGCAAAAGGCTAGGGTCAGAGGTGAAAAATAATTATTGCCTTTTATTTGAGAAAATTTGAAATCAAAAATGAAACCTAAAAATGTATATATATGAAACCGAAGAAATAAGGATGAAACCCTAAGGTAATACCTATGATTTGGTTATGTTCAACAAATAAACAAGTTCACCAATGTGTTTTACTTTATTTTGGATTAGTTAACCCTAAGAAGTTAAAAAAAAAAAATCTAGATTTTATGAAGTATTAAAATTAATCATTAATCTAAATGTAAAAGGTGAAAATTGGTTTGACAATTATACTTGTTATTTATGAAAAGTACTAAGATGATTAATATACTTAGTGTTTTACTATTTTGTGCATGTCTGAGATTGAAATGTAAGAAACTGGACTGTGAGTCACTCAGATCAAGAACTCAATTTATGGGTGCACATGTACAGGAAATTAGCCTATTTTTGTATCAACTAATGCTAGCAACAAAATTTAATGGTTTCATCTATATATTTTTTACTTCCCTATTCTGATAGAGGCAAGTACCCATGTTTGTCTTATGTATCTATGTGTAATCTTAGAAATTTGACTGTGCATGTAATCCCAAAACATTATCTCCTTCTATTTAAAACTTGAGATCTAATTTCAAAACTAGGTTTTAGTCTAAAAAAGAGGAAAAAATGTGATTTGAGCTGATCTCAACCACTCCCTAATGAATGGTAGAGTGTTACATATCCAATGCTTTGAAAGATGAAATTCAAACTACATGTAGTTATCCTTGTTAGGTGTATGTGTGCAGTAATGTTTATTTAATGAATAAAATTTGTAATCTAGATTTTAAAATTGGAAAATGATAACTTTTTTTTGGATTTGAGATGTTTTAGACTTGACTAGGACCTACTCCTTGTGATTAATGGTTGGATTGGAAAGAATTGGGTAGTCTCTTTGAATGTGCAAGTGTTTGAGTATGCTTGATAAGTTATTTCTAGATGGATAATAGGCTTAAACCTAATGTGTGATTATATGGAACTCTTAATAACTTTATCATGCCACCAACATGTGAAACACATGGGTCAACCCATAAGAAGGATTTGAATTTGAAAAGTAATCATTTCTTGGCATGAGACGTGTCTAGAATTCTAAAATAGTCTAAGTTTAACGGTATAGAAGGAAGGATGATAATCTAGAGATCCTAATTTTGAGTATGTTAGACACATACTAGGAAATTCTTTTAGGTTACTATTATAGACTTAGATTGCACCCTAGCTGAGCAAAGGATTATTCAGATCCTCTACTCAAACTTAGTGTAACATGGAAATGACCCTAGGATGTGGGTTTCTTAATCTTGGGTTAGACCTCTAGGATTTTTAATGAGGCTAACTCTGCAGATTATTTGTTATAGTGCTCACCTAAGACCTAAATAGATTGGGATGAAAAGAGAGAAGGAATTTCATGAATGAAAACCTACTCTAATTATGGTGATTCACCATGAATTCATTGTAGCCACTCATAGTCTTGAACTCTTGACACACTAATGGACTATGAATAGACTTAACACAGTGCCTATAATTGTTTCCAAGAAAAGGTGCTTCACATATAGGTCAATTTGATTGATTTAGGTTGGAGGGCAATGAGGATAAGGCCTTATTGAAGGCACTTATAGTCAGTAATCCACTCTATACCTAGGCCATCAACATTATGACACACTAGATGGCTTACAAGGAAAGATTGTTAGCACTTAGGTTGAACTTGGACCTACAAAAGGAAGATTAAACCACTTTTGTATATCAAACAAATATGAAACACTAAGCATAGATTGGTAAACAATTGCAAGTGTCTTTCATTAATCCAAGAGGTGTATGAGTGTAAATTATGGTAGAGTCTAGTCATACCGGCCCTAAGGGATTAAAATCAAGAGCTCGATGCCTACATTTATAGGAAGAAATAAAAGTAAGAGAGAGAAGTTTTTTTACTCAAAGGGTTATTAATGAACTCAATTCCACTCAAAATAGTAGTTAAAACCACCATGTCAATCCTTTTAATTTGTTTTCTTTTTGTTTTATGCTCCTTAAAAGTTTTAATTTATCAGGGCCACCTCAAAAAATAGTTACAATAGTCACACAAATTTTTCTCCCACTTCTTCCTGCATTGATGCTCTTTTAAAAGCTCTTAATTGATCTTTGTCTATCGAATAACACACTCTATATTTCATGCCAGGAGCTTCACCACACTACATTGTCAATTTTGGACATGTGTTATCATCTTGTGCCATTTGGAGATTTGATCAAATCTACTATATTTATCTCCTCAGGACTCTACTAGTTTTGACCCTCATCACCGATAATCGATCTATGTTTAGATTTCAAGATCATGCCACTTGGCAGAATCACATTGATATTTCATTTTAACCTTTGAGAATGTGAAACTTGTTAGTCTCACATGCTTCTTGTGGACCCCACTATTAGATCCATCAACTTTCATGCTTGTATCACGTGGTGGTTTTGCATTTGATTTGAGTTTGTTGACTTCTTGACCTTATGTGCATCATCAATATTTCTCTATACAAATGAATGTGATCCATAGATCTTTTACCAATTTAATACATTTAATAAATTTATCATTGATGCATTTGTTTTTAGGATCCATTGACCTTTTGGCTATGAGCTCACCATTGATCTACCTTTACATGATAAATCATGCACCATCGATCAGCTTGGACCCACTAGCCTTTTTAGTCATCATGTACCGTTAGATATCAATTTAAGATCCTACGATCTTGACACTTATCAAATGTGTGTTCATCCTTGGAACATTTTAATTTAAATTATTATTTCATAGGACCCCAATTTGACATCTTTGTGCATGTCTCACTGTAAAAATTCAAATTTAGAAGCTTATATCTTGAGATAGAGAACTCATCAAGATAAAAAAAATGTAGAAGATGTTTATGGGACCAAAATCTCCATGCCATTCAATTCCCTAGCTCTGATAGACTCCATAAGTGTAATTATTAAACATGCAATCAAATTGACCTGTCCATTTTTGCATGATGTGTGATGATGGTCTAGATCTTTTATGCTTGTACAAGTCATTTTATCATTCACTTGATCAAGAAACTACTCAATTGATCTATCTAATAGAAATCTTGGAATATGGGCAAAAATTGGCCAACATTTTTTATGACTCAACTGGGAAGCATGCCTACTGACTAACAACTAATTCATTATTAGATATACTTCTCTTGATCAAAATGAACAAGGAGAGTAACCATGGATCTATACCTTCTACCTCATTTAAATGTCAACCTAGGGACATAGACTTGATAGGATGTTGCCACTATATGTGCACACTCAATCTCTAATTTGATATTCTGCTAATTGTATCTAAGATACTGAAGTGCAGTAAATGAAATGTTTTAAATAAAACATAAATAAAGTATAGTAAAATAAATGTATGTACATGGAAATCTTCCTAAAACAAATCCTAAACAAGAATGTAATTCACACAATTCAGAAATGAAACATACAATGCTTAAGGAAATCAAATGACATGCTTAACTAACTAGATGGGTTGGATTGTTGTTGTAGCCTTCCAAAGGGGGACCTTCCTCCTTCCAACTCTAGCTTCAACCCTTCCTTTTACAACACTATATTGAAATCATAATTGCTCACTCATATTAATCAAAAGTGTAGTAATGAATTGTTGCATGAAGTTACAATCATAATTATTTAACATAATGTCCTTCTGACAATCTTTATTTAACATGTACAATTTTTCTATATATCTCAAATATGTTGCTACACATTTATATACTGTAGAGGAGATTATTTTATGCAAAAAAATGTATACATTCTATTCTAAGATACATTCAAAATGGAATGACTGAAATTAGTTCTTTTTTTAAAGACATTCTTCCTGTGAATCTTGTGACTTTGCTACTAGATAAATAGGGTTGTTTTATTTTTCAACCTCTTCCTTATTGATCTCCATGGAGGTTAGAGTCATTCCTATGAGTTGGTTAGAAGATAATCAAAATATGTTCATCCATAGCTTTGGTCATGCAGTGGCTGTAGGATGATATGTGTAATGAGATTCCTTTTGTTGCAGAAAGTTCCATGATATATACGTATTTCTTCAAAATATCTTCAAAACACATACATATAAAAATCATCCTAAAGTATTAGACAACCATCATATATTTAATTTCAATACATAATTCAACTATTTAAAAGAGTATGAAAACATAACGTTATATGGTTCATAGAAGTAGGGAATTATATGGAAAAGTGTTTTAAAAGCATAATAAATAAGCAGGATGAACACAATAGATGGACATAATAAAAATACATTTATGGGGCTCATCACACCCCCCAAATTAAGCTCTTTCTCATCCTTGAGCACCATACTTGTTCATTCCTAGTGCACAAAGAACTCTAAAATCCATGGGATCAATAGTGCCCTTGGCAAGGTCAGCATAAAAACATTGCTTCTACTCAAATATTTGTTAGCTTTTCAATTCCCAAGCTTCATCCATTGGGATTTTATCCTACTAGTATGGAACAAGATACCAGAATAGGGGTAGATGGAACTTTAGGTTCAATAATTTTGATCCCATGTCACCTACAAGAAGAATGTATTATTTAGTCTAGGTAAATGTTGCATTTAAATTAAAAGGGGAATAGGGATCCCTCTTCTATAGTAGTGAGATCATTCCAGCATTTGATACAGGACTCTTTGGCTGAAGTACCTACAAAAATTCTCAACCCCAAATAAAAATCTTGAACTTTATCACAATTCTCACCAAACCAAGTTTTGACTTCTTTTTTTAACATGATATTATCTCATTTAGCTAATACAACATCAGGTGCCATTGATTCACCCCTGATAAGTAATTGGCTTTCATCTTCCTTTGTCCTGTATTCTACTATTTCTCTTCCTCTTTTTTTTTTCATTTATCATATATGATGAAAATTCTTACAATTGGACATCTCCAACATACAGATTACGATTCCATTTTCAATCATATGGAATAACATAATTATGCAGGTAGAATTCATACAATTGTGTTTGTTCTTCCTGTGAGCTTACTTTATAAATAGAAAAGAAAGAAAAGGGATCAATAACTTCATGGGGTATATCACAATAGATTCTCATAAGCCTAAATTTGTGTCATTATTCTTCAAGATAAATTGAATAAACTTTTATAGGAGGCCTGAAATCAAGCAGTTCTTGTGTTATACCATTCATGTCCTCAACTTTTTATTTTAGTTTGGTGATGCTCTCTTCCTTTAACTTATTTTCATCATTCAATTTTTTATTTTATTTGCTCAGTTCCTTCAGAGATTCAAATTTACTATCCATCCAATTCAATAGTTCAAAAGATATTGCAAAATAGGAGTGATACCTGACCTTAGGACAACTTTAGGTTCCTCTTGCTAATTAACCTTTATAGAAGGTTGTGGAATGTTGGTTTTAGGGTGATCCTTGATTGAGGGTTGTAACTGACAAGTTACTGTAGCAAGTACATCTTGACCTCCACCAGATTGATCTTGTAGCTACTTCCTTAATTTCTCAATTTCTTGTAAGGCTTCCTCAAGTGTGGAAAATTTCACTTGCACTACAATAGGTTACTCCATTTGTTTAGCTTCTTCATGCATGAGTTCTTCATTCAACTCTTGTTATACTCCTTCCTGTACCGGTTCCTCATACAATTATTCAAAACTATGTTCCACTTGTTCTTCTCCTACTTGCATTTATTCAAGACTCTACTCCATTAGCTTCTCATGAATTTATTCAAAACTATGCTCAAATGTTTTTACTTCTTTCTGATGGAATACTAGAGAACATTCTTCCTATTTGGTTCAGTCTCAATAGATTCATTTTGACTAGTAGTCCTTTCTTCCCTAGATTCTTCATTTATTTAAATAATGGAAGAAGGCGTAGTTCTTATTTTTGTTTTTAATATATGAGATCTACAAAAAGTAGGGGTTACTTTGGTTTTCTTGGAAGAAGATGGGAATTCCTCCTTAGACTATCTTACTTGCAAAAAGGTAAATTTTTAACTATGAAAGTAGGAAATCTTTAATCTAAAAAAAACAAGCTTTGGAAAAATAATAAACATCTTGAAACAATTGCTATCAAGATTGAAGATTACAAGTGTGTGACACCCTTCCCCGATAATGGCACCAAAAATGACCAGCAAATAATTCTAAATTAGATATACTTATTTTGATAAAAATGACTAACGAGTGTAATCATGGATATATACCTTCTACCTCATTTAAATTTCACCTTAGAGATGTAGACTTGATAGGATGACGCCACTATATATGCACACTTAATCTCTAATTTGACATTCTACTAATTGTATCTAATATGTTGAAGTGCAGTAAATGAAATGCTTGAAATGAAAAAAAAACAAAGTACAGTAAAATAAATGCTTATGTGTGGAAAGCATCCTTAAAAAAATCTTAAATAAGAATGCAATTCACATAATTTAGAAATGAAACATGCAATGCTTAAGGAAATCAAATAATATGCTTAACTAACTAGATGGGTTGGATTGTTGTTATAGCCTTCCAAAGGGGCCCTTCCTACTTCCAACTCCAGCTTCAACCCTTCCTTTTACAACATTATATTGAACTCATAATTGCTCACTCATATTAATCAAAAGTGTAGTAATAAATTATTGCATGAAGTTACAATCATAGTTGTTTAACACAATGTACTTCTGACAATCTCTATTTAACATGTATTATTTTTCTATATATCTCAACTTTGTTGCTACACATTTATATACCATAGAGGAGATTTTTTTAGGCAAAATAATATATATATTCTATTCTAAAATACATTCAAATTGGAATAACCAAAATTAGTTCTTTTCGTTAAAGACATTCTTCATGTGAATCTTGTGACTTTGTTGCAAGACAAATAAGGTTGTTTCATTCTTCAACCACTTCCTTATTGAGCTCCATAGAGGTTAAAGTCATTCTTATGAGTTGGTTAGAAGAGAATCAAAATTTGTTCATCCACAGCTTTGGTCACGCATTGGCTGCAAGATGATCTATGTAATGAGATTCTTTTTGTTTCCGGATGCTTTGTGCTATATACCTATTTCTTCAAAACACATACATATAAAAAACATCCTAAAGTAATAGAAAACCATCATATATTTAATTTCAATATATAATTTCAACCATTTAAAAGAGTTTGAAAACATAATGCTATATGATTCATGGGAGTAGGTAATTATATGGGAAAATGTTTCAAAAGCATGGAAAATAAATAGGATGAGCACAATAGATGAACACAATAACATGACATTTATGGGGCTCATCACCTACTATGCTTGAGAACCCAGACACTTACATGGCTTCTTGGGATTATAAAATAATGACAAATTTGATTCTTGGATGTAAACAACTCTTTTGACTAAAGGAAGACAACAATTCCACCAAAACAAGAAGGGAAACACAAAAAATAGGGAAACTAATTGTTGACCAAATTTTGGCCCTTCAGGCCAAAATTGGGCACCCCTTTTTGCAAAAAAAAATGTTTGAGTCTATACCTTTGTCCAAGTCTAGTATGTAGGTTTCATTCAGAAGAAGTGTTCTTATACAAAGCATGAAGTCTTTTACATAAAAAACCCAAGTGTTTTCCTTTTAAAATCTTTATTCTTTAGTCTTTTGGCTAAGTCCTTTGCAATTAATTATTTCAAGTTTTTGTTCTAAGCCTTTGCTGAATTATTTCAAACTTTTTATTTGAGGCTCTTTTCTTAAATGTATTTCTTTCAAATTCTTCATTCGACAGAATTCTTTCGAGAAAATTTTATGAGGGAGATTTTAAAAGATGAATTCTAATTCCTTTGGGAAAATTGTCGAGATAACTTTTTCGAAGGGTGTGTTGCAACTTCTTTGAAGGACTTTTCAAGCTAAAGGACACCTACATTTTTAAGAAGGGCACTTTGTCTTGGTTCAAAGTTCCCGAAGGGTATTTTTTCCTTTCAGAAGGGTCATTTGCAAAAAATCCAAAAGGGCCATTCCAGAGTTCTAAAGGTCCATTTAAAAAAAGTTAAAGGGCACTTTCATTTTTGTGGAGGGCACTTAGTAGAAAATCCAAAAGGATTCTTTCGAAAAAATTGTTGGAGATAATTTTTTTGAAGGGTATGTTTCACTTTTTTGAAGGGTATCTTTCTCACAAGAAATGGTCCACTTCAACTTTCCCAAAGGGTATGTGACAACTCTTCTGAAAGGCAGTTCAACTTCTCTGAAGGGACATTTTCAAAAGTTTGAAAGATTATTTTGTGGAAAGGTGGACCATTTCAGAAAATCTAAAGGTTATATTTTCCTTTCAAAAGATCATTTCAAACAATTGAAGGACACTTTCAACTCTTTTGAAAGGTCACTTGTAAGAAGCCAAAATGTATGTTTCTTTTCAAAAAGGGTCTCTTTCACTTGTCTAAAGAATTCTTTCAAAAAACTTGAAAACGTGCCAAACTTTATTTCCTTCAAATATTTTGTCCATGGAAATTGTTTGAGGTAGGAAGGACCAAGCAAAAAGCTAAAAGAAAAGAAAAAAAGATACAAAAGACTCAAACAAATTATTTTAAGAAAGTGTCGAGATAAGAAGTCCAAAGAAATAAAAGTTTGAAGAAAATGCCCAAAAGAGTGATGGTCCATAAAATGTCAATTTTAGACTGCAAAAACTAGATGTTAGATTTTAAAAGAAAGGCTTAATTATAATTATAAGGCAAAGATAAAGGTGACAAATGGCAATATCCTGAGCATCTAGTGCATATCAGGCATAAACAGGTAGGTTGATGGTTCAAGTTGTTGCACTGTTACATAGCTTGATGATCCAATAAAGAGTAGCTATCATCGAAACAAAATTCCAATAGATGGACTCATCTATATAAAAAATTAGTTCAAAATATATTGATTCCATTGAAGTAACCATGAGAAAAAGATCTTACAAAATGTAATGTAACTATTTCTTTTCTTAGGGTGACACATGTCCAAGTGACCCATGAACTCCCTTGGCTTGACCTCTCTCTCAAAAGCTATAAATATATATGCATTATTTTGGCTCGCATTTAAGCCTTCGATGGTTATTGGAAAAACTCTAGCCAGATTTGTACTTGTAGAATTTTTGAAGAAAAATACAAGTGATTTCGCCATTCACACATTGTCCTATTGAGTATAGATTTGAATCTTGTTGATAGCAACTAGTGAAAGAGTTACCTTTCTAGCATGTCAATCTATGGTCACTTACCAATGTGAAAAAGGGATGTTGTTGTAGGTCTCTATTAGTATTCTTTATCTAAGTTTATCAGAGTCTTAGAAGTGGTATATGTTTATTCCCTTTGTGGAATCATTCATCACCCTCCTAAGTGTCAAATACCTTTCTGAATCTAACTTATGAAATACTGATGTAGCAATGTCTTTTTGTTGTGAATTTATGTGAAACATCCTTGTTTACCTTTAAGTAGTGGATTTTCAGTCAAATAGGAGGATAATACGTATTGGTGCATCACCATTTTATTTTCTTAGTTGTTTTTCCTGAACCCTTTTCATACATAATTGATATATTAGAGAGAGCTTTAAAGGTGCATCAAGGGGAGTTAGTCCCTAATCTAGAGATTCATCTCAATGAAATTGTCACCCATAGCAAGAGAGATGACTCTATTTTGTTGCTTGGATGAAGAGAGCTAGGCATCTCCTCAAGGGTGAAAATACAAGCGTCAACATTTTTTGGCACACTCGGTGGGACACTAAGTCCTACAAGATTATTCAAGATTGGCGATGGTCTTCAAATTGTTGAAGTTGAAAGAAGCATCTACATTCAATACCTAGTGACTCCATTAAAGAATTCAAGTCTTTAGTTGATGATCAGTCCCATTTTCCATGCCAAAGGTGACCCTTTGAGTTTGTGGAACTACCTCCATATTCTACCAAAAGGTTTAGGTTTGTTAATACTCATCCTTACAAAAGAGATTCTGTGTTTAAAACTTCCAAGTTTGTGTTACATTCTATCCCTAATATCCATAGTGGTCATTCCAAAATGGATAGAAGACAACCTTTTATGCCTTTCATCAGTGCATCTCCCTTGCATCTTTCCCAATATGATCAAATCCCAGGTGCTACCCTCAAAAGTGTCCCATCTTTTAGTGGAGATGGTCCTTTTACTACCATTGAGCATATTCAAAATATAGAAAAATTTTGTAATATCAATAATATTACCCAAGAAAATGTAGCTATTAGGTTGTTGGCCTTGTCTTTCAAAGGAAAATTTTTGGATTGGTATGGGACCCTACCTGTAAATTCTATTGGCTCATGGAATGAGTTAGGTACCCTATTGACTGATAGGTTTGGGGAAAAGAGTGATCACTTATCTTTATCTAATCAATTGACCAAAATAAAGAGGGCACTATATGAATTCATGCAAGATTATAATACTAGGTTCCAAAAAACTTGGGACAGAATCCCAATTCTTGTGAGGCCAATCGCAAACTATGCATTTGTATACTATTTGAAAGCATTTAATAGTGACATTACCATGATGATTCAATATATGGGTGGAAAAACACTACCTGCCACCTATGAAATAGCCATAAATGATAATAATTGTCTTTTTCAAGTGGGAAAGATAACTCCAAGACCTCCAATGCCACTATTTCCTGATTTGTATTCTCCTAGTCAAAGTGCATTACCCACTTTAGCTCCTTTGCTTGGTCAAGAAAAATCTGCCATTGCCCCTACCAATGAAATCCATGAAGTCAAAAATTTTTTCCAAAGTGTTACTAATGAACTGGTTACTTTCAAAAGGCAATAAGCCCAAGGTTATAGGCCATATCAATCCTATAATCAGTTTGGACAAATAAATAGACCTTCTTTTCAGGGCAATAATCAGGGACTAGACCAAATTACCCATGTCAAGCCTTATCAAATCTATAATCCAAGTGCTCCTTCATCCTCCAAAGCCCTTATCCCCACTCAGAACAATTTGGTCCAAGAATAGCCCAACTATCCATCTTTTGAACATGGTCAAGAATAAGTTGTTTATGCAAATGAAATGCACAATCAAGGTATGGTAATGCAAGGCAGTCAATCTTTCCAAGCTTCAAGTTTTAAAGGAACCATGCAAGGTGGGGTAGAAAATGGAAAACCTTAGACTTATGCTACCCTCATAAATCATTTTGAGGGTGAGTTTTATGCCATTAATTTCTTGGGAAATACAAGCAATTAGAATACTAGTGTTGCCTATGATACTAGGTCCAAAAGGAGGGTTGTCAATGAAGCTCAAGGAGCTAATCGAGGACCTATTTTGACTCTTACATCATTTACTATGGTAATTGGATCTAACACAAATCCTAAACTATAATAAAATTAGATAATTCTAAATTTTAGGCTAGCTGCTACAACTATACCTACACATGTTACATCACAAAGTGCCAATGTTCATAAAGAGAACTTCAAGGTGAGTAATCCTTCCGGTGGAATAGATGAAGAAGATTCATATGAACATTTCATTTTGGGATTCTCTAATGTTACCAAGGTAGAAAGAGATACTTCAAAAATAATTGCATGGATTGGACAAACAGGCTGGCCCACCTGGAAATGACAATGTGGTTTTGGTCAATGGAACTCAATCCATAGATGGTCAAGTGAAGAAGGATGAGAAGACTCCTCCTTTTTGCCTATCTATAATTATTGGTTATTTCTTGGTTCATAATTTCATCATTGATAGTGGATCAAACACATCGGTTAGGCCATAATATATAGCAGATAAGCTAGGCCTCAAGTATGAGCCAATGACTAAAGGAGTTTTGCAATTGGATGGATCACCAACCAAGACTTTGGGGATAGTGAAAGGTTTGAATTTGACCCTTCATGATTTTCCTACTTTTTAATTCCCCATGATGTGTTAGATGCATATTTACCCCCCTATTTTTCTCTTTGCTTATCAAGGGACTTTACATCCAAGATAGGTGGATATTTGGCAGCCAACTGGTCCTACATGGTGTTTAGGAAAAATTATGGCACTAAGGTGAAAATTGAGTTAGAACCTATCCATATAGATCACTTGTAACCATACTCACCTAAGGTAGAAAATTTTAACTGTGCTATCATCTTCCCTTGAAGGAGTTTTTAATTTATTCCTAGATGAGTGGGGAGATGACAACTATGAGCATGATCCTTAAAAGTTCATTGAAGAATCTAGTCTTGGAGTTTATTATATGCATGAGAAAGTCTCTTTCATACCTAATTTGATGAAGCCAAGTCATGATGTGAATGGCTCGTGGCAACTTTTCTTTGATGGGTCTAGATGCAAGATGGGGGTAGGTGGTGGAGCTATGCTAGTTTCACCTTTAAAGGAAAGGTATTTTTCAGCCTTCAGATTTCAATTCTCATGAGCCTTTAATATGGTAGAGTATGAGGCCCTCATTCATGGCCTTGAATGAGCAAGGAGAAGAGGTGTCAAGGACTTACAATTATTTGGTGATAGTGAGCTTGTTATGAATCAAGTTAGAGGGCAGAATTTGACCAAGAACTCCTTGCTCAAATCCTATAAGCACAGAGTTTGGGACCTTGTAGAAGATTTCATGGATTTTAACATCAGATATATTCCAAGGGAAGATAATAAGCATGTTAATATGTTGGCATCTGTTGGTACTCAATTTGATGTTCCAAAGGGTATAAAGGAAGACAAAAACCAGTCCCATCTAAAGGTAATTATGACACCATCTATATCAGATAATGTCACTAATTGGTAGGTCTTTGATAGTGACCAGTAGATAGCACTTTTTCCACAAGAAGAGGCTGAGTTTTCTTCCAAGAATCATTCTAAACTACAAAAACAATATGGAGGGCAAATTAACCAACTGAAGTCTAACAAGCTTCCCAAAGGCCTAGTGATTCTTGAAAGCATATTAAATGAAGATGACCAGCTCAAGAAGGAGAAGGTAAGCATGACAACCAAGAAATAAAACTACGAAAGGGTAAAAATCTTTAAAGATAAGCTAGTTTCACTTGGGAAGGTATGCACTAGTCAAGAAAAACATGATTTCATTGAATTATGCAAGGAGTTTAATGATATTTTTGCATGGAAGTATAGTGATTTGAATGATTTTGACCCAAGCTTGTCTCAACACACTATAGAGATATATGAAACCTATCAAGAAAATACAAATGCCAATCAATCCCAATATTGAGCCTCTCATGAGGAAAGAACTCACCAAACTGATTGAGTCCAAAATCATCTTTCCTATCAAGTATTCTTCTTGGATGGCCAACTTAGTCCCTATTAGAAATAAGAATAGAGAGATTAGGTTGTGTGTGGACTTCAGGGACTTGAATAGAGTGTCTTTGAGAGACCATTATCCCTTCCCTTCCATAGAGAAAATTTTGCAAGTGGTGGTAGGTAGTGAGAGGTTTTCCCTCCTAGATGGTTATTCTGGATACAATCAAATTTTGGTGAAAGAAAGTGACCAGTACAAAATGGCTTTCACCATAAAATGGGGCACATATTCCTATAGGAAGATGCCATTTTTATTGTCAAATGTTGGAGCTACTTTTCAATGTGCAATGAATATGGCTTTCCAAGGACTAATCAATGACACTGTATTGTTATATCTTGATGATGTGACAATTTTCTCCAAGGAAGCAAAAGTTCATTTGAATCACCTAAGATAGATTTTTGAGAGGTGTAGAGAGTTTGTAATCTCTATAAACCTAAATAAGTGTGTGTTTACTATTCATGAAGGCAAACTCTTAGGCCACATTGTTTCCAAAAAAGGTCTATCCATTGATCCGGAAAGGGTAAGTTCCATCTTGGCATTGTCTTTGCCTAAGCATAAAAAAAGTTTGCAAAGCTTATTTGGTAAGATAAATTTCATTAGGATGTTCATTCCTAATTTTTATAACTTGGTCAAGCCCTTGACATCTATGCCAAGGAAGGATGAGATATTCACTTGGACAGGAAGGAGAAAAGAAAGTTTTGAAGAGATCAAGTAAGCCATTGCCCAGGCCCCTACTCTTGCAAGTCATAACTTCTCCAAGGACTTCAACCTATATACTTTTAGGAATGAATAGGTAATCTCTGCCATACTTACTCAAGATAATGATGAAAATTTAGAAAAACCTATTACCTTTTTCAGTCAAGGTTTGGAAGGCTATAAGACAAGATACACATATGTTGAGAAATAAGTGCTTTCAGTCATAAGGAGTTTGAAGAAATTTAGGCATATGTTGTCTAGAAAAAAGATTCACATTTTTGTGCCTCATCCTAGTGTAAAATACTTTCTATTGAGTAGAGATTTGAATGAAAAAAGGGCAGGTTGGATCACCAAAGTGATGGAATATAATATGGAGATCCAAACAACCAAGTTAGTGAAAGGAAAACGACTATGTGAGAATCTTGTTTCATATTTGAAAGAGAAAAGGGGGTTTTTTTTGGAATTTCATGATGATCTTATAGCATTTTTACCTTCAACCACAAGGAGATGGACACAAGACATGATTCATTTCCTTCAAACTAGTGAGTGTCCACAAGGTCTTAACAGAGTTAGAAGAAGGTATTTTAGGCTGCAATACATTCCTTATGTACTTGTTGATGGAGTAATTTTTAGAAAGGACTTCTTAGGTGTGATTTTGAGGTGAATTTATTTAGATCATATTGATAAATTATTGAATGAGTTTCATGATGGGCCAGTCAGTGGCCATTTTGCTCCAAGAACTACAACTACTAAGGTTATGAGAGACGGATACTTTTGTCCTCGCTTATTTAAAGATGCCCATGCTTGTCTAAGGAAATGCCAAAAGTGTGCTCTTTTTGATGTCAAACAAAATCTAGTTGCCTTGCTTCTTCATCTAGTCTAGGTTGAGAAACCCTTTATGCAATAGGTTTTGGATTCCATAGGTCTGATAAATCCTTCTTCTAGTGCTAGTCATAAGTGGGTGTTGACAACCACTGATTATTTTACAACATGGGTGGAAGATGTAGCTCTTAGAGAGGCAAATGAAAACTTAGCTCTAGACTTCTATGAAGGTATAGTAACCAGATTTGGATCTCTTTCAACAATCATTTTAGATAATACACTAGCCTTTTCAAGAATAAGGACAAGTGAATGGGCTTTGAAGCATGGCATCTATCTTAGCACCTCCTCCAACTACTATCCCCATGGAAATGAACTATCTAAGTCCATAAATAATAATTTGATAAAGATCATAAAGAGAACTATGGATGAGAATCAAAGGATTTGGCACACTAAGTTGAAGACAACCCTTTGGGCTGATAGGATCACCCCAAAGAAAGCAATTGGGAACTCACCATACACACTTATGTATGGAAGGGAGGTTAGGCTTCCTATATCACTCAAGTTATCAGCTTTAGACCTCACTTATCAGTTACAATTGATGGAGAATGAGATCATGTAAGTTAATTTATGTGATTTGATGGAGCTTGAGGAGACAAGAGATCAAGTTATATAAACCATGACAACTCACCAAGAGCAAAAAAAGGAGTATTTTGACAAGAAATCCATGTCAAGGAGTTTCAAAGGAGACATTGTCCTGAAATGGGATGAAGATAGGGCCCATCCTAAAAGACACACAAAGTTTGATTCTTTGTATAGTGGTCCATATGTGATTACACAATGCAAACAGCACAATGTTTTCCAACTCTCAAGGTTGAATGGAGAGGAGCTACATTTCCCAGTTAATGGCATATATCTAAAATATTGTTATTGAGTTTCTCTTTTCTTTTTTATATAGTTACTATTTTTTCTTGTGTTTCCTAAGTGCTTATGCACATGTGTAAGTTTGTCTTGGTCTCGTTCTGTATTGTCTTTGTTTGGTCTTCTTGTTGTTGTGTGTTGTGTTTCCTTGTGTTTTTTTTGGCATAATCCTTGTTAGTCATCTTCAAGAATCTATTGACTTTATTGGCCCTAAGTTGGTGGATAAGGCTACTAGTCTGGTTAGTATAGCACACATACTACCCTTGTGAGTCACCAATTTGTTAACCAAATTTTGGCCCTTCAGGCCAAAATTAGGCACCCCTTTTTGCAAAAAAAAGTCTGAGTCTATACCTTTGTCTAATTCCAGTACGCAGGTTTCATTACAAAGAAGTGTTCTTATACAAAGCCCAAAGTATTTTACATAAAAAACCTAAGTATTTTCCTTTTGAAATCTTTGTTCTTTATTATTTTGGCTAAGTCCTTTGCAATGAATTCTTTAAGGTTTTTGTTCTAGGCCTTTACCAAATTCTTTTAGGTTTTTTGTTCAAGTCATTTTTCTTAAGTGTATTTCTTCCAAAATTTTCATTTAGTGGAATTCTTTCAAGAAAATTGTCTAAGGGAGATTTTCAAAGATGAAGTCTAATTCCTTTAAGAAAATTATCAATACAACTGCTCCAAAGGGTATGTTGCAACTTTTCTAAAGGACTTTTCAAGATAAAGGACACTTACATTTTTTTCGAAGGGCACTTTGGCTTGGTTCAAAGTTCTCAAAGATTATTTTTTCCTTTTGGAAGGGTCATTTGAAAAAAATCCCAAAGGGCCATTCCATAGCTCTAAGGGTACACATCAAAAAATCTAAAGGGCACTTTCATTTTTACAGAGGGTACTTAGTGGAAAATCCAAAAGACTTCTTACGAGAAAATTGTCCAAGACAATTTTTCCAAAGGGTGTGTTTCATTTTTCCGAAGCATATCTTTCTCACAAGAAATGGTCCACTTCAAATTTACCGAAGGGTATGTGACAACTCTTTCGAAAGGCATTGCAACTTCTTCGAAGGGATGTTTTCAAAAGTCTGAAAGATTGTTTTGTGAAAAGGTGGACCATTTTAGAAAATTTGAAGGGTATCTTTTCCTTTCAAAAGATCATTTCAAACCGTTGAAGGACACTTTCAACTCTTCCAAAATGTCACTTTAAAGAAGCCAAAGGGTATGTTTCCTTTCAAAAAGGGTCTATTTCACTTGTCCAAAGAATTCTTTCAAAAAACTTTAAAAGGTTCCAAAGTCCATTTCCTTCAAACATTTTGTCCGTAAAAATTGTTTAAGGCAGGAAGGACCAAGCAAAAAGCTGAAGGAAAAGAACAAAAGAGACAAAATACCTGAACAAATTCTTTTGGGAAAGTGTAAAGACAAGAATTAAATAGAAATAAAATTTCAAATAAAATGCCCAAAGGAGTGATGGCCCAAAAAACATCAATTTTAGACTGCAAAAACTAGTCATTGGAGTTTAAAAGAAATGCTCGATTAGAACCAGAAGGCAAAGATAAAGGTGAAAAATGGTAAGATCCTAAGTATCTAGTGCATATTAGGCATAAATAGGCAAGTTTATGGTTCAAATTGTTGCATTGTTACATAACTTAATGAGCTAGTAAAGAGCATCTAGCATCAAAATAGAATTCCAACAGATGGACTCATCTATAACAAAATGCAGTTTGGAATATCTTGACTCTATTGAAGTAATCATGGGAAAAGAATCTTATATAATGTAATGTAACTATTTATTTTCTTGGGGTGACACATGTCCAAGTGACCCTTGAATTCCCTTGGCTCGAACTCTCTCTCAAAGGCTATATATATGCATTCTCTTAGCTCATTTTTGAGCCTCCACTTGTTATTGAAAAAACTCTATCGATATTTGTACTTGTAAAACTCTTAAATAAAAATACAAGTAATTTCACCATTTACAAATTGTACTATTAAGTATACATTTGAATCTTGTTGATAATGAATAGTGAAAGAGTTACTTTTCTAGAATGTCAATCTATGGTCACTTACCAATGTGCAAAATGGATGTTATTGAAGGTCTCTGTTAGTATTATTTACTAAGTGTATAAGATTCTTAAAAATGGTATATGTTTATTCTCTTCGTGGAATCATTCATTACCCTCCTAAGTATCAAATAACTTCCTAAATCTAACTTATAAAATAATGATGCAGCAATGTCTTCTTGTTGTGAATTTGTGTGAAATATCCTTGTTTACCTTTAAGAAGTGGATTTTTAGTCAAATAAGAGGATAATATATATCGGTGCATCACCATTTTGTTTTCTTAGTTGTTTTTCCTAAACCCTTTTCATAAATAATTGATAGATTAAAGAGATCTTTAAAGGTGCATAAAGGGGAGCTAGCCCCTAATCTAGAGATTCATCTCAATGAAATTGTCACCCACAACAAGAGAGATGATTCCATTTTTCGACTTGGATGAAGAGAGTTGAAAATATCCTCAAAGGTGCAAATCCAAGCATCAACACTAACCTAAACAAATCAAGGAAAACTAACCTAAGGAAAAGGTAAAATAAGACAAATAAAAGGGAATCAGACTAATGCTTGTGCTAATCACTTATTAGAACAAAATAAGCCTAGAATAACTAACTTGAAAAAAGATTTTTTCCTCCAAGATAAAATGGAAACTTGGATTATCTATCTTGTAACTTTGAAACATGTCTGCCATCTCTTGATGGCCTCTTCTTACATATTGGATCAATTGGATGCTCATGACCTCTTAATGAGGTAGATGGGCCTCTAAATTCCATTCTGAGTTGCATGGATTGAAGATGTGGATCTGAGACCCAAACATCTTCTTACCATATTCTTCTATTCTACAAGAATGGTGTCAATTCTTCTTCATTCATTGGCTACCAATGATCTGAGATATCTTCCATTATGCCTTCATTCTTTTCCTCATGAACAAGCGACTTGTCAAGGTCTTCATGACTACCCTCTTGTATCTCTTTAGGCATGTTGGATGACAAAACCTCTTCATTTGATTTATGTTAAAGATTAATGATCTGAGGTATTAGATCAACAAACACTTGTTCATTATTCTCATCTTCATACACTTGCTCTTCTTATGATCCAGCTTTAGTAGTTGATTAGACTTTAAAATCTTCAATAAGAAGTGTAAGACCTTGAATATCTTGATATTCTTTACAAATATCTATATATTTTTGTCAGAAATCCCCATCATTACCTTGATGCTCATATTTCTTAGCTAGGATGCACTCATTAGTGGTCAATTCTGCAAGTTCTTGAGAAGCATCTTGATATGGGATAGCTGGTGTGTGATCAGGAGGCTCTTGAAAAGCAACCCTTTGTGGCACATCTAAAACTTCTTCTTCATGGATCTCATCTTCTACTTACACTTATTCCTGTAACTCATCTTATTTGACCCTATGGAAGAAAGAATCATGTTTGTTCCTACCAAGAGGTGTCCCAAGAACCATTTCCTCCTCAAGATCATCCAAATCATCATCATCAGCTACAAGTTCAATCTGAATTTTAATGTTTACCTCTTCAAGAATGGGTTCTCTCTCCATAAGTGGCATAACAGATCCTTGGAGTGACTCCAAGAGAGATGAAATGTATACCTCATTCCTTTCATCATGTTGTTTGTCTTCAATAATCACCACTTCCTCCTTATTTATATCACTTTGGATGGATCTCCATTAGTGAAAGGACTTATATTTTTGAGAAGGGAGGGATGGGGATTGAGTAAATTTTGGTTTTATTGATTGCATGATTTAGTTCTAAGATGGAAATTTGGGCTCATGGTTTTCCTACGTAGTGTGCATTGTTGCTTGAGGAATGAAAGGAGGTATGTGTAGTTGAGGTGATGTTGACTTTGTAGTTGTTAATGTCTAGTATAAATGTTTATCTATAACTTAAAATTGCCTAGCAAGGAAAGGTTCAAACTTAGACCTTGATTACTCGTGATGGTTGGCTCTTTCAACACAAATTTGCCTTTCCTCCTAGACTCTTCCTTGGATAGATTTCCATGAGGGGAAGGTTGAGAGGAGTTGGGGGGAACTATGATGACCTTGAAACTCATTTGGTAAGGGGTTATGAGTCATGATGGGAATCTCAACATGAGGCTGACATGGAGTTAATGAGGGAAGTTATGATGGGTAATGAGGTGTTTGATGTTCGTCATGGGCTACCAGCTTCTCCTCAATCTTGCAGATGATTCCATATATGTCAAGTATGTCAATACTATTTATATAATAACCTCTCCTAATGAAATACATCCACTCCTTTCTCTATTTCACTAGAGTCCTAACCCCTCTACTGATATGCTTTGGAATTTCCTATCCATACCCCTTCAATGTATCAATGTTTATCTTCTTCCTTTCTTGATCTAATAGAGATTGCTTAAGTCTATATATATAATGGGTTGGGGTATGAGTAGGTTGTTTTGGAATGTCATGTTGTTGCCATGACCAATCAGGGAGGTTATCATAGGATTGGGAAGGGGCAATATTATGATGGATTAGTTGTTCATAAGGAAGATCAGGATAGTACTGCTACATGTATGACTGAAATAGGTCCTCATATTGTTGGTGAGGATCATAGAAAGATGTGTATGGATCATTTTTAAACTATTTATAAGGAGAGGAAAGATAGTATCCTTCTCTATAGGCTACCATAGCCAAGAAAACATGAAGATAACTAAAATCATGAATAAGAATATGCCTCATACCTTGAGATAAGGACTAAGGAATACTTAAAACTAATTCTAAAGATGAATGTGTTACAAACTTGCTTCAATAGATGAAATTGGGTCCCACTAGGTGTGCCAAAACTATGATAGATTTATGTTGCACCCTAGCTGAGCAAAGGATTGTTTAGGTCCTCTAATCAAACCTAGTCCAACATAGGAATGACCCTAAGCTATGGGTTACCTAATCTTGGGTCAAACCTCTAGGATTTTTAATGAGGCTAGCTCCTTAGATTATTCGTTATAGTGCTCACCTAAGACCTAAATATATTGGGATGAAAAGAGAGGAGTTGCATGAATGAAAACCTACTCTAAGTGTCGTGATGTACCATGAATTTATTGTATCCACTCATAGGCTCGAACTCTTGACACACTAATGGACTATAAATAGACTTAATATAGTACCTACAATGGCTTCAAAGCTAAGGTGCTTCACATAGAGGTTAGTTTGATTGACTTAGGATAAAGGGAAATGAGGGTAAGGCCTAATTAAAGGCACTTACATTCAACATTCCACTCTATACTTAGGACATCAACATTATGACAAACTAGATGACCTGTAAAGAAAGTTTATTAGCACTTAGGTTGAACTTAGAACTAAAACCAAAAGATTAAACCACTTTTGCATATCAAACAAATATGAAAAACTAAGCACAAATTGGTAAACAACTGCAAGTGTCCTTCTCATTAATCCAAGAGGTGCATGAGTACAAATTTTGATAGAATCTATTCATACCAGCCCTGAGGGATTAAAATCAAGAGCTCAATGCCTACATTTATAGGAAGAAAAAAAGCAAGAGAGATAAGTTTTAGCACTAAAGGGGTCATTAATGAGCTCAATTCCACTCAGAAGAGTAATTACTACAACTGCATCAATCCTTTTAATCTATTTTACTTCTACATTTATGCTCATTAAAATCTATTAATTCATCAAGGCCACCTCAAAAAATAGTTACAATAGTCACACAAATCTTTTTCCCACTTTTTCCTGCCTTAATGCTCTTTAAAAAGCTCTTAACTAATATGAGTCTATCAAAGAACACACTCTATGTTTCATGCCAAGTTCTTGACCAAACTACACTGTTGATTTTAGACATGTGTCATCATCTCGTGTCATTTGGAGATTTGATCAAATCTACTCTATTAATCTCCTCAAGAGTCTACTAGTTTTGACCCTCATCATCGACCATCGATCTATGTTTGGCTTTTGATATTGTGCCACTTGGTAGCCTTACATTAATATTTGATTTTAGCCTTTGAGAATGTGACACTTGTTGGTCTCACATGATTCCTATGGACCCCTCTATCATCTCCATACACTTCTATGTTTACACCACATGGTGGCTTTGTATTTGATCTGAGCTTGTTGACTTCTTGACCATATGCATACTATCAATTTTTCTCTATATGAATGAATGCAAGCCATAGATATTCTACCAGTTTAACATGTTTAAGACACTTGTCATCTACATATTTTCTTTTAGGATCCACTAACCTTTTGATTTCAATCTCGTTATTGATCTACCTTTACATGATAAATCACACACCATCAATCAACTTGGACCTACTAGCCTTGTCGGTGACTGCATGTTGTTAGATCTTGACTTAAGCTCCTATGATCTTGACACTTATCAGCTACATGTTCATCTTTGAAACATTTGAATTTAAATGGATATTTCATGAGGCCCAAATTTGACATCTATACACACATCCTACTATATAATTTCAGCTTTGGAAGCTTATATATTGAGATAGAGAACTCATCAACATACAAAATCTACAGAGGATGTTTATGGGACCAAAATCATCATGCCATGTAATTCCTTAGCTCTAGTAGACTACTCAAGTGTAATTATTAAACATGTGATTAGACTGACCCGTATGATGTGTGATGATGGTTTGGCCCTTCTATACTTGTATAAGTCATTTTATCCTTCACTCAATCAAGAAACTACTCAACTGATCTATCCAAGCAAAAGATTGGTATGTGGGCCAAAATTGGCCAACATCTTTGGTGACTCAACTAGGAAGCATGCCTATTATGCTCGAGAACCTAAACATTTACATGACTTCTTGGGCTTATGAAATAATGATAAATTTGATTCATGGTTGTAAACAACCCTTTTGATTAAAGGAAGATAACAATTCCACCAAAATAAGAAGGGAAACATAGAAAATAGGGAAACTAACATAAATAAAGTAAGGACAACTAACCTAAGGAAAAGGTAAAACAAGATAAATAGAAGGGAAGCATACTACTACTTGTGCTAATAACTTATTGGAATAAAATAAACTTGGAACAACTAACTTGAAAAAATATTTTTTCCTCCAAGATCAAATGGAAAGTTGGATTATCCATCTTGGAACTTTGAAACATGTCTACCATCTCTTGATGGCCTCTTCTTGAAAATTGGAGTAATTGGATGTCCATGACCTCTTGATGAGGTAGATGGGCCTCCAACTTCCATTCTAAGTTGTATCAATTAAAGATGTTGATCTAAGACCCAAACATCTTCTTCCCATATTCTTCTATTCTACAATAATTTTGCCAATTCTTCTTCATTCATTGGTTACCAATGATTTGAGGTATCTTCCATTGTGCCTTCATTATGTTCCTCATAAACAAGTTACTTGTCAAGGTTTTCATGATTGACCTCTTATATCTCTTTAGGCATGTTGGATGATAAGACCTCTTCATTTGATTTATGTTCAGGAGTAATGATCTAAGGTATTAGATTAGCAAACACTTGTTCATTCTTCTCATCTTCATGCACTTGTTCTTCTTGTGAGCCAGCTTCAACAGTTGATTGGTCTTTAATATATTCAATGGTAAGTGTAATACCTTGAATAGCTTGATATTCTTTATAAATATCCATATATGGCTGCCAAAAATTCCCATCATTACCTTGATGCTCATCTTCTTTGGTTGGGCTACACTCATCAGTGGTCAATTTCACAACTTCTTAATAAGCATATTGATATGGGATAGTTGGGATGTGATCAAGAGGCTATTTAAAAATAACCCTCTATGTCACATCTTAAACTTCTTCTTCATGGATCTCGTCTTCTACTTGTACTTGTTCTTATAACTCATCTTCTTTGACCCTATGGAATAAAGAATCATGTTTATTCCTGCCAAAAGCTGTCCCAAGAATGATTTCCTCCTCAAGATCATCCAAATCATCATCATTAGTTACAAGTTCAATCTGAATTTGAATTTTTACCTCTTCAAGAAAGGTTTTCTCTCCATAAGTGGCATAACAAATCCTTGGAGTGACTCTAGGAGAGATGAAATATATACCTCATTATTTTCATCTAGTTGCTTATCTTCAACAATAACCACTTACTCCTTCTGCATATCACTTTGGATGGATCTCCATGAGGGAAAAGACTTAGATTCTTAAGGAGGGAGGGGTGGGGATTGAGTAAATTTGGGTTTACTTGACTACATTATTTGGTTCCAACATGGAAATTTGGGCTTATGATTTTCCTACATAGTGTGCATTTTGACTTGAGGAATGAAAAAAGGTATGTGTAATTGAGATGATGTTGCCTTTGTATTTGTTAATATCTGGTACAAATTTTTATCTATAGCTTCAATTTTCTTAGCAAGGAAGGCTTCAAAATTAGACTTTGATTATTCATGATGGTTGGCTCTTTCAACACAAATTTGCCTTTGCTCGTGGACTCTCCCTTGGATAGATTTCCATGAGGGGAAGGTTGAGAAGAGTTGGGGGGAACTATGATGACTTGAAACTCATTTGGTGAGAGATTATGAGTGGTGATGGGAAGCTCAACATGAGTTTGACATGGATTGAATGATGGAAGGCATAATGGGTAATGAGGTGTTTGATGTTCTTCATGTGTTGTCAGCTTCTCCTTAATCTTGGAGATGAGTCCATCTTTATCAAACATGTCACTATTATTTCTAGTATAACCTCTCCTAATGAAAGACATCCACTCATACTTTCCCTATTTCACTGAAGTCCTAATCCCTCTAATGAAATGCTTTAGAATTTCATACCCATACCCCTTCAATGTATCAATGTTTATCATATTCCTTTCTTGATCTAATAGAGCTTGCTTAAGGCTAATTATAGAATGGGTTGGGGTATGATTAGGCTATTTGGGAATGTCATGCTACTACCATGACTAATCAGGGAGGTTATCATAGGATTAGGAAGGGGCAATATCATGATGGATTAGATATTCATAGGGAAAATCAGATAGTACTCCTACATGTATGACTGATATAGGTCCTCATATTATTGGTGAGGATCATAGCAATATGTATATGGATCATTTTGAAACTGTTGATAAGGAGATGAAAGATAGTATCTTTCTCTATAGGCTATCATAGCCTAGGAAATGTGAAGATAACTAAATTCATGAACAAGAATATGCCTCATACCTTGAGATAAGGACTAAGGAATAATTGAAACTATTTCTGAAGATGAATGTGTTGTAAACTTACTTCAATAGCTAAAATTAGATCCCACTAGGTGTGCCAAAACTGTTATAGACTTAGATTTCACCCTAGCTAATCAAAAGATTGTTCAGGTCCTCTAATCAAACCTATGGGAATGACCCTTGCTATGGGTTAACTAATCTTGGGTCAGACCTCTAAGATTTTTAACTAGGCTAGCTCCTCAGGTTATTCCTTATAGTGCTCACCTAAGACCTAAATAGATTGGGATGAAAAGAGAGAAGGAGTTGCATGAATGAAAACCTACTCTAAATGTGGTGATGCACCATGAATTCATTATATCCACTTATAGGTTTGAACTTTTGACACACTAATGGACTATGAATAGACTTAACATAGTGTCTATAATAGTTTCCAAGCAAAAGTGCTTCACATAGAGGTCAGTTTGATTGACTTAGGCTGGAGGACAATGAGGGTAAGGCCTAATTAAAGGCACTTATAGTTAGTAGTCCACTCTATACTTAGGACATCAACATTATGACACACTAGATGACCTACAAGGAAATCTTGTTAGCACTTAGGTTAAATGTGGACCTACAAAGGGAAAATTAAACCACTTTTACATATCAAACAACTATGGAACACTAAGCACAAATTGGTAAACAACTGTAAGTGTCTTTCTCATTAATCCAAGAGGTACATGAGTATAAATTTTGGTAGAGTATAGTGATACTAGCCCTGAGGGATTAAAATCAAGAGCTCAATGCCTACATTTATAGGAAGAAAGAAAAGCAGAAGAGAGAAGTTTTGGCACTAAAGGGGTCATTAATGAGCTCAATTTCATTTAAAAAAGTAGTTACAACCACTGCATCAATTCTTTTGATATATTTTATTTTTTCATTTATGCTCCTTAAAAGTTTTTAATTCATCAAGGCCACCTCAAAAAATAGTTATAACAGTCACACACATCTTTCTCCCACTTCTTCCTACATTGATGCTCTTTTAAATGCTCTTAAATGATCTGAGTCTATTAAAGAACACACTCTGTGTTTCATGCCAGGAGCTTGACCACACTACACTATCAGTTTTATACATGTGTTGTCATCTTGTGCCATTTGGATATTTGATCAAATCTACTCTATTTATCTCCTCAGGAGTGTATTGGTTTTGACCCTCATCACCGATCATCAATCTATGTTCAAATTTTGAGATCATGCCACTTGGTATCCCCACATTGATCTTTGATTTTGGCCTTGGAGAATATGACTCTTATCGATCTCATATGCTTCTTGTGGACCACACTTTTATCTCCATTTGCTTTTGTGTTTGTGCCATATGGTGGCTTTATATTTGATCTAAGCTTGTTGACTTCTTGACCTTACGCACACCATCGATCTTTCTCTATATGAATGAACACAAGCCATAGATCTTCTACCAGTTTAACATACTTAAGACACTTGTCACCCATGCATTTGAATTTAGGATTTATTGACCTTTTGATTTCAAGCTCATTGTTGATCTACCTTTGTACGATGAATTGTGCACCATCAATCAGCTTAGACACACTGGCCTTGTCATTTATCATACACCGTTGGATCTTAACTTAAGCTCCCATGATCTTGACACTTATTATTCATACATTCATCCTTGAAACATTTTAATTTAAATGGCTATTTCACAAGGCTCAAAGTTGACATCTGTGTGCACATCCCACTTTGAAAGTTCAACTTTGGAAGCTTATATCTTTAGATAAATAAATCATCAAGATATGAAATTTGTAGAGGATGTTTATGGGACCAAAATCATCATGCCATGTAATTCCTTGGCTCTGGTAGACTACTCAAATGTAATTATTAAATGTGCATTCAAACTGACCTATCCATTTTTGCATGATGTGTAATGATGGTTTGGCTCTTCTATGCTTATACAAGTCATTTTATCTTTCACTCAATCAGGAAACTACTCAGTTGATCTATCCAAATAAAAGCTTGGTATGTGCATCAAAATTAGCCAATAATTACTTATAAAAAATATGAGTTTTAGACCCATGAAAAGTATGTGGATGTGATAGAAGGGTGAATACGAGCCTATTTTATTTATTTTTGTTTTAATGTGGTCTATTAACCCTTAATTATATATAAATTTATAAATGAATTCAAATTACAAAGATATATAGTAAAGTTTAAATCTAAAAGTAAAAGCCTAAAACTGATTTAGCACTATAGATTGATAAATATATAAAGTACAATAAAAAGATAAGGTACTAATGAACCCAAATACTATCAAGATAAATAAAAATCCAATAGGCCAAGATTATGAACAATAACTAGTATTGATTCATATTGAATAATTAAAATAATTACAAACCATTCATAAATAAGCCTCAACTCAGAATTGGAGATGACATGCAAAATGTACTCTAAGAATAATAAAACTCAACTTACTATTTTTATTAGCCGTTATTTTTAGTAAGTTTTGCATGTAAGCATGCATAACTCTAAAAATATCCAAAAATAAAATAAACTCTAAAATTAAACTTTCAGATGAATTTTAATTAAAGTTCAAGTCTGATTACAAAAATAGATAGTTTTTAAATTTAGAAAAAAACCCAAAAATAAAATTAAACTACAATTTTGGACCATCATATTGTCACATACGGACTCCTAAATATATCAAAAATGTCCCATAACTGGAAAGGTGGGTTATGGCTACATTTAAATTTTTGAGTCATTCATTTTGGCATGAAGATGGGCTCAAACATAGCCATAGATCAAAATTTATGGCCTCTGGAAGTTTGACATCTTTTTCTACATCAGGTACTTAGTGGTTCATTGTATAATGCAAGGCTGAGACTACAGACAATTGGTAGGAAAGGTATAAAAATAAACTATAGTGGCTCATTGTTTGCTTAGAGACTAATGTCAACCTAAAGTTAGTACTGTCAATCACTATTTTCTCAGATTGATGGTTCTATATATGTATATTTGACCTCTCTATTTTGATACAAGTAGTTGTGCATGTATACACATAATATTTTAAACTTTTATCACTTACTAACGCTTTACATCTTGCAAGAACCTATCGAGACTCAATCTCTAAGAGTGCATGCCCTAAGGGGTGCACCAAGAAATGGGTGGGTAGATATTTGGTGCTTTATAGGATTATTGTCCCTTATTTCCACATTATTACCAATCCAACTAGATCCCAAAACCATTCCCTAATCTATTTATCCTACCTTGAATATTCCTCTAGTCTTATCCTCTTTCCATTTCTCCTTTTCTTGCCTTAACACCCTTTTAAATAGTTAGCTATACTGGGTTGACTGAATCGACCCAGTACAATGTAAGGGTAATCTTTACTTTCTTAGCTTGTTAGCCCTTTGGCCGACCTAGCTCAGACCTAGTAAATTGTCCTTAAAAACACACTAGGTCAGCCCTGTATAGCTGATGTTCCCAGAAATATTTAAGGCAAGATCCACCTATATATACAAGATCATTTTGGTTATTATTAATATGTACAAAAAAGAGTTATTATTCACTCGCACTTCTTCACAACCTACTCTTCCACCATTCTACTTGAGGAGACTTAGCTTAGATTTCTTATTTGGAGGATCTAGTCTTGTGGATAAGTATTGGATGTTTTAGCCTTTCTTAGTGATCCTTATAAACCACAATAACTTCTTGTGAATCCCCTTTGGCCAAGGGAGAGATTGAGTCTCGACAGTTTCACATTCAGGTAAGTATAATCTAACTTTATTCTCTTCTCTTTTAGTAAATAGAAGTATCATAAGTGTTGGCTTAAATAATACTATCTTTCATATTTTATGTATTAGGGTGTTACTCATACTTACTTTAATTGAAGTTCCCTATACATTTTTTTTTAATTTTTCTAACCCCCCACTTTGTGCCACAAGCTTTGGTGTGCACTATTTTAGATTTACTTTCTTGTTATTAGAATAGAGTGAATGTTTTAAACCATAGGACTCTATTAGGGTTATTGTGTGATTGTGTTAGACTATAGGCTTTATAACCCTTCCTAACATGATATGTTGTGACAAGTGATCCCCTAATTGGGTTTAGTGGATCCTCATATTGATCATGCTCCTGCTTAACAAGTGTATCCCCAATTAGAAGTGTAGGTATGATCTATCTTCTTCGAGCTAGGATTGATTTATAGACATGATGCATTTATGATTACATACATTGTGGTGAACCCGATGTGAAACTAACCCTTATAATATTTCTTTCACTTCATTTCATTCTTTTGAGCATCATTTTTATCATATATTTTGACATACTGGATCGATTCTGTCAACCTAATTTTTTTTTTGCGCATAGGTTTCCAAGATTAGAGAAATGGATTGACCCAATCGACCCAGTATAGGTTTTCAACCTTTCAAACATATAGTTTATCCTAATAGGTTGACCAAGTTGCCCTTGATAGTTTTAGCACTTTTTAGTAGGTTCTTATACAGCTGGATTGATCATGTCAACCCAGTTTGTAGGTTTCTCAAGTATACTTAATGTTACTCATCAGTAATCTTCCTTCATTGCATCTCTGATCCACTAAGGTTCCTTTCTACCTCTTTGTTTCTTTATTTTATGTATTTATTTTAATAGTTTGTAGTCTTTAAAACTGCCCTTGCATAGTTAATTGGATCGACACTATCGACCCAGTTTTGTGTTCTATGTGTTGTCTAAAATAACTAGATCGACACTACCAATCCAATTCATTATTAGACCTTGATTTTTTAGTATAGGTTTAATTTTTTCAACCCTATTCTATATTTTATTCATATAGTGTCAACACTATACCTTGTTTCAAGCCAGAATTAACCTCATATGTGTTAGTAATTAATTCACACTTTCTTTTCTTATTGTTTGCATGCTTAGAATAGTTCACATAGTCTATTTAGGGTTTTTTAATTAAATCACTTGGTTTCACTATTTCTATTTTAGGCATAGATAGCCAAATCATAAAAACATAAACAAACACTCTAACATTTTGTCTACCCTAGGCCAACCTACTTAGATTTCATCATCAAGAGGGAAGTTGACTTGATACTCTGGTCAAGTATAAAGTGTGGTTAAGGGCATATTCTAGATAAGTACCCAACACCCTTAACATTATAGTGTATGAAGTGAGGGGGTAGGCCCAAATACCAATCCTATATCATTTCCACTATAGTCTTTTTCAGCCCAAACTACCTCAAACCATCTTTAGATTGTTATCTAGTACCTTACTTATAGCCAACTTCCAATCACATTAAAAATCATTTCTAAAAAATATAATAAACATCTTAGGTTTACCAATTAGTTATCTCTTTACTTTTCAAGTTGATTACTTACTCTTTGCTTAATTGTGTGTGTAAGAACTTGCATTATCTAGTGTTAGTACAAGGTTTTGTTTTGTGTGCCTTAATTGGATTGGCTAGTGTTGATCCAATTGATTATTTATTTCCCTTCAGCTCTTTCTTTCTAGATCAGCTACAAAATTTTATCTTATTTCAGCTCATAAATTATTATCGTCTTTTTTTTCTCTCTATCTATTATACTGGATTGACCCAGTTGACCTATACCCTTTTTATCCCCTGTTCACTATATTGAATCAACCCAGTCGACCCTATACAGTTTGCAGCTCCTTTTTCATCTTTTTCCTACCTCTATTCACTATATTAGATCAACCCGTTCAACTTTGTATAGTTTATAGGTCCTATTTTTTGTGCTTGGTTGACCCTATACTATCTTATGTTTTCCTTGTTCATCAATCTAACTTCCCATCTCTCCAATTTTACATTTTATTCATCTCTCTTCATCTAAAATGAATTTTCCTATTAGAATCTTCTTGGATAGCTTAAATCCATTTAGATACTATATGGGATGTTCATTTATCCCTCTCTTTTCCTCCCAAGAGCACCATCACTCTTGGGGCACCTCTTCTCCTCCATCCATGAACTGCAATATAGTGCAAATAACATGTCAAGATAAAGTTGATGGATTTGATCCTTTCTATACTTACCAAAAAATTTATCAAAATCTTCAAACTAATGTGGGAATGATTGATATAAGTTTATTTAACAAACCCATTAACAATCGATCTTCTTCCAGTCCTCTCCCTAACACCAATTAGGGGAGTGCTCCTACAAACACCAACCCACCTCCTGATACAACTCAATTGTTAGCCCAAGTTATTTAACAAATTAATGTTATGCAAAATTATAATAGTAATAAAATGATGTAACTTCAATAGCACTTAATTAATGTGGCTAATCAACCTCCAATTTTTCATCCTCAAAGCTAATCCTAATCATATTCCTTCACCTCTTAGGGATGCCTCAGGTAATGTTATTCCTAAACCCATAAAGAATAATAAGATGCTTCAAACCATTCAAAATGAGTCTTTATCTCCCTTCATTGTTTCCATCGATATTGGTAACATATCTCCAACTATCAAATATGATGGGACTAAAGACGTTGCCTCATTTATTAAAGCCTTTGGCAACCTTTGCAAAGAGTGGATCCAAACTAATACCTTTTCCACTAACAAACTCTTAGTCAAAACTTTTACTGGTGATGTATTAGAATGGAATCTTCCCCAACATTATATTTTTCAACTTGAAGATTTGGTTAATCCTTTGGTTAAAGATTTTCAACACAATGATCTTTAAGAAAATTGTCTTGGCCACTTTATCAATGCTAAGTAATCTCCCACTGAATCAACTCATAACTTTATCAAAAGATGGAAATCTTTAGCTCATAAAGCTAATCATAACATGAATGATGATAATCTATTCAAAATCTTTATCACAACTTTAACTCCCACTCTCCAATATAAGGTTCGAACCTTTGCTCCTCAAATGTTTAATAAAGCTCTTAACCAAGCTAAGCATCAAGATTTTCTTATGAATTAATTTAAACCTAATCCTAAACTTCTTAAAGGATCTTTCCAAACATCTAATGTTATCACTAGAAATGCTCCACAAACCAAATAAGAAGTTACCAAAATAGATCTTCCTTCACCTTCTCATACACCTCTTTTGGTTCAACAAATGAAAGAATTTTTACCACCCTTGAAGCCTTTCATCTATCCTAATGTTTATCCTAAGTGGTATGACCCTAATCTATTTTTCTGGGTCCATGTTGACATTGGGCATTCTCATTAATCTTATAGAGGGCTCAACAAATTTTTTATCTCATATATGCTTGGTGATTCATTCAATCATGAAACTATGATCAATCTTCATCATCAAAATACACTATTACTTCCTAAAAATATCAAACTTTTAAATCTTCTACCTCTAGTAACCAAAAATATTCTTCTAATAATTAGGCAAATGTCAAGGATGTTTGTGTCATCGATGCCAATTATGACTAATATTATAAAAACTCTTAATATGTCAATATTACAAAGGTCTATTATCATCATAAACCAGCTCACAAAGATCTTGTTACCAAGCCTAATAAGTCATCTTTAGAGGAACAATTTATTAAAGATACCACCACCACTAATATTTATTTAGAAGCACCTGAGGAACAACTTCCTTGTTCCAATCCTCCAACTACATTTATTCATTCCAAAACTAATTTACCTTCTAAACCTCGTGTTGGTTCTTCTAAATATCATTGGAATTTTCTTGAAGAACTCAACTCTATGCCTTGTAAGGTTCCTCTTATGGATTTGGTTCACACTTTATCCTATCAGCATAAATTCCTTATGCAACAACTTCAAGAAATTGAAGATCCATCTTCCATAGATGAAGAACCACCTTTTATTAATTCTCAACCCACTAATGTCAATACCATTGAAACCACATGTCCTTCTAAGCCTTCTATTGAATTACTTGAAGATGACATGATCAACGATGAAATTATTTTTTGTGTTGATGATCTACCACTCTTTATTAAAATAGCCATTAATACCACTCTTATCCAAAAATTCTTAGTTGATGAAGGCTTTGGTGTTAATGTGACATCATTGTGGCTTATACAACAACTTGGTTATAACAAGGATCATATCAAGCAAACTCATCTTACTTATCATGATTTTGATAAGACAAATCAAAAGACACTTGTTTGTATTTGGCTTCTATTAACCATAGGACCTAAGATCGTTTAAACCAAGATTATGGTCCTTGATCTCCCTTTATCTTACAATATCCTTCTTGGTCATCCATGGACTCATCGAATGAGGTCCATTGCTTCTCTTGGTATTTAATGTATTAAATTATTACATAATGGGAAAAGGTATAAGCATGAAGATGATCCCAATATATGGAGTATCTAACTTCCTAATCCTAAACCTCAATATCATATTCATACAAATCTTAAAATTAACAATGCTCCTTTACCTGAGTTCATCAGTACGAGTCTTGATTTACAAGTTACTCTTGTAGATTCTGATGATGATGAGCCCAATGAGTTGAAATATACTTGCAATACTACCAAGTTGCCTCCATGTATTTTTTAATGGCTTCCTCCTTCTCTATTACCAAGAGACTATATTGTTCCTCTTATTAATGAGATTATTGACTTTCCCCCTCCATGCAATGCTCAAGAACCTTCTTTACTAGAAGATGCCATCACTTGAAATGATTTTGGAGTGGCTAAATTATTTTAATATCCTCTCATCATGTCTCCTCTTATATTCAACAATATTAGAATTTCACCTTATAAAACTCCCCCTTATTCTCAAGCTTGTATGATTTCTCCAATATATGATGGCAACTATATCATGGCCCAAGCTCAATATAGAGACTTGGATGTCCAGCATTACTAAAAAACTTTATCTCAAATCCATGTTTTTAATCAAGATGTGCATACCATTTTTTTGGATCATACTTTAGATCTTAATGGTCATGTGCCTCCTAACAATCCTCCTCTTGTTGATACTCCTTGGGTGGTAGACCAAATTATGCCTTATGACTCTCCGAAAGTCCCTACACCTTTGGATCCAATCATTACATCCAATCCTTCTCCCATCATTGAATCCACCAAGACTCTGATCTCTTCTACTCCATTTACTTCTTCTAATCCTAAAATTACACTCGATTCCAAGACAACTGATGTCCATCAGATTCATTCTAAGTATGATAGCCATTGTAATCAAATTCTTGATCTTGAAGCAGATGTCAAGTACTATGGTCATCTTCCTACCTTACCTAGTGATGAAGCTATTCTTGAGTTCCTTCATGTTCAGGAATCTCAACTTCCTCAAAAACATCATAAAATTGGAAACTTTAAAACTAAAACTCCTTGCTTTAATAACTTCATCGCTAGTATTGATCCTAAAACATATTCAATTTTAGCCTTACCTGATGCACCATATCACTTTGAAGATGGCAATGCTATGCTTATCGAAGTAACTACTTGCATAAAATATGATACACCATCTTATCCTTGACTGATTATAGTCTCTTGAGAGATTTCACCTATTGAACATGATAATTTTAGCTTATTCTTTGATAAATATTATGAGGCTTTCACTTGGTCTTACAAGGACATGCCTGGCATTGACCTGAGCATTGTGGTGCATAATATCATTAATTATCTTGATACCAAGCTTGTGTATAAAAAGCAACAAAAAAAAATTCCTGAAGTTTCAACCTTATGTGATAAGGAAATCATCAAATTACTCGATGTTAAATTTATTAAACCGATGGATTATTGTGAATGGGAGAAGAAAGTTATTATGGTTATTCACATTTGTATTGGTTTTCATAATTTTAATCTTAATAATCCTAAGGACAACTTCCCCTTACCTTCAATATATGTCATTATTGATTTCATGGTTGGTTACAAAATTTTACCTCTTATAGATGGTTTCTCGAGAAACAATCAGATTCATATCACTCCTGAAGACCAACATAAGACTACTTTCACCACAGAATGGGGTACCTATTGCTATCTCAAAATGCCCTTTAGCCTAAAAAATGTTGAAGCCACTTACCAATGAGTGACGATTCACATCTTTCATGATCTCATTCATAAAATATTTGAAACCTATGTAGATGATCTTATTGCTAAATCCAAACATCATAAAAATCATCTTTACGATCTTGTTATCATATTTGATCATTTCCTTAAATATAAAGTTAGACTTAATCCTTACAAATGTGTCTTTGGAGTCACATCTAAAAATTTGTTAGGATTCTTAGTCTCTCTCTCCATAACAATGATGTTGATCTTGTCAAAATTGGTGTTATCATCAACGTAACCAGTCTGTGGTCTATTCCCAACATTCATACTTATTTAGGTAAGCTTGGGGTAATTAGATGATTCATCCCTGAAATGGCATATCAAATTTACTACGTCAATTCCCTTCTTAAGAAGATTATTGTTTTAGAATAGATGGATCCATGTCAAACAGCTTTTGATAACATGAAAGAGTCATTGCTTCATCTACCTACACTTTGCCCTCCTTCCAATGATAAATCTCTGATTCTATATACTTCTTCCACACTTATTTCAGTTGGGGCAATGCTTGCCCAACAAGATGATACAAGAAGAGAGTATGTTAACTACTACATTATTCGATGCCTCATCGACTATGAAATACGTTATACCAAAATTGAGCATGATTGCCTTGACATCTATTTTATAGATAAAAATCTTCATCATTTTATGCTTTATCAGACTACTTATGTCATTATTCATTCTAACAACTTTCATCATTTCTTCTCCAAAGCCTTTCTTCCTGGAGATAGAATTTGCAAATGGATGGTCCTCTTTATGGAATTCGATCTTTGCATCGTAACTCAATAAGATATTCAAGGATAAGTCATAGCTGACTAACTTACTATAGCACCCATTCAAGCCACTTCTTCCCTTTAAGATAACCTTCTGGATGATGATATCCTTTACATTTAATGTCTCAATCAAGCTATCTCTCTCAAAGATTATTTTCATAGATTTACTATTGATCTTGAAGCCAATCAACTTGATAAGTATTCCACTCCCTCCGGTACTACTAAACCAAAGGTAGTTATCGAAGAGCTCCCTGAAATCAATGTTGACTTGCCTGAGGATACTTGGACCCTTCACTTTGATGGTGTTAAATTCCTTCAAGGAGTTGGGGTAGGTTACATTCTCATGAGTCCTATTTGCAAGATCATTCCTTTAGCATTCTGCTTCACCTTTGATGTCACCAATATTATGGCCGAATATGAAGCTCTTATCTTAGGCATGAGAGCTATTCTTGATTTATACCTTCAATACCTTCATGCTTTAGGTGATTCTCAACTTATTTTCCATCAAGTTAGTGGTGATTATCAATGTAAAAGTGAGAATTTTTTTACATATCATCAAATTACAACCACTCTTTCTAAGGATTTTATCTCTTATACCATTGAACCTATTCCTAGAGATCAAAATTCCATTGTTGATTCTCTTGCCTCTTCAACTTCTCTATTTCACCCACATCAAGTTCTTTCCAATCCCTCTTTTCTTATAAAAATAAAAAAAGCTCCATATTCAACTCAACCACCGCATACTCTTATCTGTCATATTGAGGTTGTTACCATTAGACAAAGCCCTTGGTATAAATACATCATTCAATTATTAGAAAACTAAACTTATCCTCCTAATTTAGATTCTCATGAAAATACACGTATTCACAAATAAGCTTTCAAGTATTTATTTTGACACAACATCCTTTACTATCATAATGTTGAAGGTACTTTTCTCCATTATGTTATGCAAGATGAGGTTCTTCTTCTTCTTGAATAATCACATGGGGTCATTGGTGGTGGTCACTGTAGTGGACATGTTGCTACACACAAATGCCTACATATGGGTTGCTTTTGGCCTACTCTTGAAAAAGATACAATTGAATACGCTAAAATGTGTCCTCCTTGTCAGCTTCATGATGATCTTGTCTATTTATCACCTATATAACTTCTAATTATCAAATCTCCTTGGCCATTTTACACATGAGGATTTGATCTTATTGGTAAACTTCCTCACTCCCAATATGGGCATGTCTTTATCATCACCACTACCAAATATTTTACCAAGTGGGTAGAATCCATGCCCCTCATTAACGTCACTAGTCCTACCATTTCCAAATTTATTCTTAACCAAATTATTTTCCACTTTGGTGTTCCCCATACCATCATTTCTGACAATAGTGTTAATTTCAAAAACAACCATGTTAAACAACTTTGCAACAAATTCAAGATCAATCACAAATTTTCTATGCCTTATCACCCACAATGTAATATTCAAGCTGAGGCCACCAATAAAATTATCAAAAAAATTCTCCAAAATACAATTCATGAAACCCACATGAATTAGCATATTTATCATTATCTTGCACTTTGGGCCTATTAGACTAGCATACGCACTGCCACTAGGGCAACTCCATTTTCTCTAGTCTATGGTTCTGAGTTGGTCCTTCCTTTAGAAGTTGAGATTCCCTCTCTTCATATATCTCTTCATGGAATTATTCTTGATGAAGAATTGCATGAAACTCATCTTCATGCTCTTGATCTTCTTGATGAATGTCATCTTTCCACCTTGTAACAAAACTACCAATACAAGGCTCGCATCGCTAAACAACATAACAAATGTGTTAAAGTATGCACTTTTAATGTTGGTGAGCTTGTCTTCAAATTAGATTACACCCATGACAAAGAAGTTAAATACACCCAAAAATGGTGGGGGCCATATTTAGTTAAAGATATTCTTGGTCCAAGCACCTACCATCTTCAAACTAATGAAGGCCATGTTTTCAAAGAGCCCACTAATGCTTAATTACTTAAAAATTACTTTACCTAAACATTTACTTCAAATCATGTTTTATATCTATATCTATCTAATAGTTTTTTTAGGTTACTTAAGCACGAGTCTCTCCCTCTACAATAGTTCTCTCTTTTTCACAAACCTTTAGTCCCCCCTTTTTGTCTTTTGGTTTCTTGATGTACACTAGTCTTCTTTATCTTCTTGATTTTTCTCTTGTTTTTCTCACCCCTTCGGTTTTTCTTTTATGATTTGCTTTGTAAGACTGTAGATAGGACCCAACATTCCACACAAAACCACCATCTTTTATCTATTTTTCTCTTTCATTTTTTTTGCTTTCCAATGTTATTTTGGCATCCCTTGGGTTTTTATTTTGTGAATTTTTTTGTAAGACCGTGGATAGGACCCAACCCCCCTCATAAAATTATCATTTTTTCATCTTTTACATCCTTGTTCTTCAAACTTTAGCTTTTGCTTCTTTTTCTAGATGAAATCTGCACAACAATCTATGTTAGCATGTTTTCCTCCATTTCCCTCATTTTTATGATAAAGAATCACATTTTACTATCATTGTATCCCTCTTTTCCCTTTGTCACATTTTTTTACAATTTTAATTAATTCAAATTATTATATGTGTCACTCCTCTTGATTTCCCCTTCCTTTCATCTCCACAATGGATAAAATAAGGTCGAAGTCAAGATATCACTTTTAGTTCACCTAGATTTACTAAATTCTTTGACCCCATGCTCCTTGAAGTTATCTCTCTTAGCAACCTTATCCTAAGTATTCAAATGAAATTCATCTCTAGCACCCATGTTTGGTTTTCCAAATTTGTATAGAGGAGGAATAGAAAAATCCATCAAAAATTTTAAAAGTTAAATCATTTGAAATAAAAGGAAATGATATCCAAAAGGCAACATACAAATTTCAAAAGTTAAATTCACACCAAAAGACGTGATTACAAGCACATATCCTACCTCTAATCAAAGATCAAACTCCATAATTTTCCTCACATAGAGTCAAGGTCCTTTGGGTTGTGGTAGACCAGTAGATTGGAATAGGGGAATTCAAAAAACATCATGGTGTTACCTAATTTCTCATGCAAGTACTTAATCTTCACAGTAGACTAATGGTTCTATAAGGGGTCCTGAAGAATGGGAAAGACATCATGGGAAGGTAGGTTCATTTTACTTTTCATGCATATAGCCTTCATGGGATGATCTATATACTTCATTTATTGACCTAAGTTTGTGTGGCTAAGATAAGTTCTTCATAGTCCTTAAGGTCAAAAGTCTTCTTGTTTTGACAAACCTAATTTGAGTGTCTTGACTTCAATAAAGATTTCCTCTACCTTGGTTTTTCCTTCATTATCCCCTCCACCCATTTAATTTACCCCCCTTGATAGACAAATTATGATTCTAAATCTATTTTCCCCTCTTCTTTAATTCCTTATTCTTCACCTCTTAAAAGCATGTTAGCACTACTTTGTTTCAATTTTATCTATATTTACAGCAAAACATGTTTGAGCAACTATGGATTCTCTTTTCTTTACACAATGATTTTACATTTCCTACACTTACTTTCCTTTCCTTTTACCGTTTATCAATATTTTACTATCATGTTGTTATGGACACTTGAGTTCATACCCTTTTTTCATTGTTGAGTAAGGTTGGCTTGTTACTTCTCACTCATCAATGTTGTTTTCCCTGTTATGCATCCTTTTTTCATTGATGATTGAGATGTGGATTGTTACTGCTCACTCATCAATGTTGTTTTACCATTTTGTTTAGTCTTTTACCATTTATTTTATTTTGTTTTACCATCATGTTTAACATGTGTCCTTAGTTTGACTTGGTGAGTTTACCTTTCTTAAAGATAGTTTGTTTGAGTTTTTTGATCTTTGGTAACCTTGGCTTTTCGATTACCTGATCTACTCTTATTGTTTGACCTGGTCATTTGGTCTAACATATCACCTATCACCCTAGCTTACCAAATTTCCCAAGTATGTCCCATCCTCAAAGCACCATCTATCTTGTCTTTTTTTGTATTTCTTTTTCTTTGTTCTTTAGTTTTGTATTATTGGATTTGTCAAAAGCAATCTCTACACCCTACACAATTAAAACTAACAACATAGAAGACAACCATCCTGCAATAAATGTAAGTTAAGGAACACATTACATTTACATTTTATTTATTTACTTTTTAGATTAGTTTCCCTTTCAATCATTTACTTTCAGTTATTTTACTTTAAAATACTATAACTTGTTTTAGCATCAGCATTGTGTGCATCCTTATGTCTTTTCTTGAAGCACCATCCCCTATTATACCTTAGTGACATGTGATGATATTTGAGTGAGGCATATGTATACACATAATATTTTCAACTTTTATCACTTACTGATGCTTTACATCTTTTAGGAACCCATCAATACTCAATCTCTTTGAGTGCACACCCTAAGGGGTACATCGAGAAAGGGGTGGGCAGAACTTTGGTGTTTCGCAAGATTATTGTCCCTTATTTCCACATTATTATTTTAGGAAATTACAGGTTTAATTTATAAGTAAAAAAGGTCTAGAATATGGGGAGAATTCTAGTTTTATGTAGTAAATTATAGGTTTATGCTAATTTGATCAACTTAACTTACATAAAAAAGAGAAGACAAAGAAAGATTAACTTAGATGGTTTTATGCTGAAACTGATGATTCTAAATCTAGAATTGGAGGAGCAAGACTAGGACAATGTCTAAATTCTAGATCTAGTCTTTGTTTTTTGATTGGACAAGAGCATTAAAAATAGGATACCCTGGTGTCTGGTGCCATAGTCCTTTCTCAACATTATTGTCCTAAGGTTAAAAACTTTATGAGTTTTGTTTGTCTACTCAGTATGACCTTACATACCAAATTTCAGGTCCTAAAAGTCACTAGAGCTTTTTTTAGGTATGTTTCAATATTTAGTACATATATTAGTCTACATACATGAAAACAAAAAATAAAATCAAAACACAAGGGAGAAAATTTGGATTAGGGGAAGAATGATCACACAATCAAGAACCCTTGTTGTTCTAATTACTGCCTACATTAACCCTCAAGCTAGGGTCTCAGATCTGATGTAGTTCTCCCTTAAGGAACATGTATAATCAACATGCACAATTGATGCAAGAATGAATTTCACCTAGGCCCTTCCTTGATCAAGCATGCAAATCTAAATGTGATGTAGAGAATCTAAGCTATACTATTGATTTAATTTATTATGTCTAATGTGCCAAAATAGTAAGTGCTAGATATAAAATGCCTTGTGTAGTCTTTTATATAGGAGACACATTATTTTGAATTTGGGAACTTTATTTACATTTGGTTGACATTGGTAAAATTAAGAACAAAGTAAAGGAGTAAGACTCATCCTATGGAAGAAACTGACCGTTAGATCCAAAATTATGCTTGGACAATAGTGCCAAAAACTAGACACCCTAGGTTTTAGCACTATAGTCCTATTTGGGAATTTTTGTCTAGGGGGTATGGGACTTGGGGGGATGGGTCTGGGTCTAAAAGAGGTGCCTGGGCCTAAAAGGGGTAAGTTTAGAAAGCTAAAAATCACTAGGAAAAAGCAAAGAGAGGTCTAGGGAATGTAGTAAGACCAAGACAAGTCAGATAAAAGGACCTGGCTGAATGTGAATAAAAACTCATATTCTCTAGTTGGAGTCTCCTGTGAAAGGACTGTGAAAAGGCATAATATGTGTGTTTTCTCGATAAATATAGGGTGTATACATTTTCCCCCCTTTTAATCTAGTGATGCAATGAAATGAAGTACTAGAGTAAAATAAATAAAGAAGATGCATATATGAACTTGTGTGAAAATAAGTGTGCTAAAAAGAGTCCAACTTCCTAGCTAGGGAAGTGGATGAAGAACTAAAATAGTGCTTGGATAAAGAAGGAATCCCTGTAATAGATGCCCACTATACTAAATCTAAATAGTGCCTAGAGAAAGAAGGAATACCTATAATAGATGCCCCCTATAGTGAATCTAAATAGTGCCTAAAAAAAGAAAGAATACTTATAATAGATGCCCCTATACTAAATCTGAATAGTGCTTGGAAAAAGAAGGAATCCCTGTAATAGATGCCCCCTATACTGAATATGAATACTTTGAACTAGATTTGAGAAGTGTTCAGAGTTCCAAAACCAATGTCTATCCTCTGTCCCACACAAAGTCTTGGATCTGAGTCTGAGTAATATTATGGACCAATCATTGCAAATAACCATATGATCCAACTTGGTGATAACCTAAGTAATACCTGGGTGTAAACTAAAAATGTTGGTAAATGTGTAAGAAGAAAATGACAGGTCCTGCCATCTCAATCTATATAAACTTGGAAGATGAATGACATGAACATCTGTATCATGCCACCAAATTTGGTATGTGAGTGATGTGTCTAGATAATCTAGAAATATGTATAACCACATGTGATATGATCTATCATGTCATGTCCCATGTGCAAAATTAAATATCAAAATAATTTGCTCTATTTTATGCCTATAATCTTCTATCTAGTTTATAATTGTGTCATGTTGTACGAAGTTGTATGTGTGAAATGTGTAGTAATGTAAATCCCCCTGAATCTAGTATTTGGATAGTCTATATATCTATAAATTGAAGGTGTATCCCTTTGAATGTCCTGAGTGATGCTGAGTGACCCAATGTAATCTGAATCACTATATAATCTTGACCAAACTAAACTGAGTAATGTTGATAATTTGAATACTAGACATGTAAAAACCCTATTGAGTGACCCATGTAGTCTGAAACACTGTATGTTTTGACCGATCTAAGATAAATATGATAATTTGACTACTAGAGGTGTAAGAACCATGGTGTATCCATCTATGAGAATGGATAGGTGGGTTGGATAAGTGTAGAAATAAGAAAAGTAGGAATGATGCCCCCGTTTTGGAGAGAAGGATGAAAGTTGATAGAGGAGGTTGAGCCAAAAGTGATGACTAGTGACAGAATGTATAGGAACTAGGTTGGTATAGTTTGAACTGATTTAGAGTCTATTGTTGAATTGATGAGATTGAATTATTAGAAGTGAAAGGTATCCTGGATTGATTAGAATCGAAGCTTGTATTTGGGTATAGTATATATATATAAATGTTCATATCATGGTAGGTAAATGACGTAGTAATAGATTGAATGGAGTGAAAGGTTGACTGTTTGAATAGGTTAGGTTGTTTAGATGTTTTGGATGAATGTTGATTAGGGAGGACCAAGTTTTATGAAAGTTCATCAAGTGTTGATTGGTAGGGACCAATTTGTATGTCTAGGTATAAGAGAGGTATATAGATGTATGTTCCATGGTAGGAAAATGATGTAGTAAGAGAGAGAGAGAGAGGCATGATTTATGTTGAAGGTGTCATTTTCATGATTCTAAAGAACAAAACCTCATCTATAAAATGGAGCTACGGAGCTCAAGTTATGAGCAACATAGTATTTTGCTTTGAATGATAAAGTGGTTTGATATAGGAAAATTTGACTGATCTTGATTCATTTGTGCATTGACTAGTTTGAGAGTTGGAGCTCTGAAGTGGAAGACATGTCGAGGAGATGAACACCTATCGTGACCTAGTTTGAGTAGTTGGTAGCTTAGATTGAGGATGGTGGAGAAGATACCCTAGTAAGTAACTAAACACATGTTTTAGGCTTGTTTGGGAACCTATTTTTCATGATTTTGAGTTGTTTTTAAGCATTTTAGGAAAGTTTGACTAGGTTCAGTGCTCATGTCCTACATCTAGTATTGTTGTCTAGGATCCAGCACTATTGTCCATGTTTCAACACTCATGTCCTTCATTGTTGTCCTGTACCCAGTGTTGTTATCTTAGAGGCTAGATTTTTGGGGTGGAAGCTTGGTTTAGATGTTATACTATTATTTGGTAAATTTTTTTTGCATGGTGAACTGATGTAGTTGTTATTTGCTAGGATTTTTGACTTGTAATCTATTATTGTTTGGCTTGGATTTTTAGTTGGACTGGTTGGCTAATACATGTGTTCTATTGTTGTGTAGGGAAAGGTATGGATGAGAGATTTTCATAGAGGCCAAGTAATAGAGACTCTAAGTTTGTTGCCTTTATCAGTTGATGAGCATGTTGTTATGGATAGGGCTAGGTTGGGTAATGTATATGATCTAGGTACAGTGCAATGGGATAGATATTTGATCACCATCCTATGTGAGAGGTGGAATGCTAATACGTGTACATCTTAGCTTCTTATAGGGGAGATTACTATGACCTTGGAGAACATATATCAGATTCTACATTTGTAAATCAGTGGGTGACAAGTGTCTTTATAGGATGACATGGATACGGATGACATTGATCATGCATCTAGATAATTTATAGGGGTGCCCATAAGAGTACATTAGAGAGGTAGTGATAGTGATTTATTACTATCAGTTATTATGTAGTTGAGTGTTACACATCTATGGAAGTGGTTAGTTGTATTATTGGCTTCTTTTATTGTTGTGGATGGTAGTGAAGTGTTTATCACTTATAAGATGCATAGAGCGGTTTAAATCATTGAGATGTATGGTACTGTGTTTTTGTGGGGGAGGACTATTCTTTCTAATTTATATAGAGACTTATATAGATTCATGCAGGAGTAGTTCAGTGGTGGTGTAGGTGTAGCCACTTTATTGCATTGTTAAGTTTATGAGCACATAGTAGTTGTGTGACCAATTGGATTGTCAAGGGTGAGTTGGTCATATCCACAGCCCTTTTGTGAGTGATGGACGAGTGATTTGGCTATCTGATCTCTTAAGATAGATCATTATAGGATATTGCTAGACATATTGGTGGCTGATGATATTAAATAGAGGCCTTATAGAGGATTTTTTGGATGGCCAGAGGATGGAGAGCAGTTACAGTACATGAGAATGAGTTTTTGGTTACATGATCATTGGTCAAGATTTTATGAGCACTTTGAGTATGAGCGCATGAATAGGTAGTTTAGATTTTGATAAGATGTTCCTCCTACATCGTGGGTGTGGTTGAGGAGTGCATGGGTACCAATGAGAGTAGGGGCTTGTGGGAGATCTATTGAGGCTGAGGTGGCACTGTTACCTATATATGCATGAGATGTGTTGATAGAATTCCTGATGTATATGATGTGGGATGTATTCAGGGATATACTACATGGTGGGCTAGGCATTGGTGGGCTTCATTATATCATGTATATAGAGTAGTTGTTACTATATATGAGGATCTTGAGCTGATCTAGATGATAGGAGGTAATTAATGATTGGATTTTGCATGTACCTATGTTTGTGCTTTAGTTTGGATTTGTAAATATGTATCTACTGTAATGTTTTACTTCTTATGTGTGTAGGTGGGGTGGGAGGTGTACAGGGTGAGGCACCTATTGGGGTTAGTGGCACGGATGATGTGTTCTAAGAGACTATCATTGAGTCTACACTACACAAGCTTACACGACATGTTCCTGATGATGTTGTGGAGGAGGGTTTGATAAAGAGAGTGATTGCTACAATTGGTGTTTATGCACATTTGTTTGATTAGGTTGTTATAGCTATAGCTACATATGTTAAGGTAGTGGGAGAGAGAGATGGGTTGAGGGCTAAGTGAGATAGGCATAAGATGCCTCCTCCTGATTATGGATCAGTGAGTTCAAAGATTTTGGATGATTATATGGATCTTCAATGGTGACATGTAGACTTACATGAGGTGTATGGTCATTTTTTAGAGTGAGATAATTGGTGCAAAAGGCATTCAGGAGTTTAAGGTGGTACAAGGTCATCGAGTGCTAAATCAGATTATGGGACTAAACTGGAGGAGAGAGTGAGACTGAGAGTGAGGGAATGACCCCTATTTATGAATAACTATATTTTGATATACTATGTACTTGAAAACCTATTTATATATATGGATGTTGGTTTAATTTTGAACTTATGTGTATTTGTGTTATGGATTCTAGAATATATTGGTATTGTAATATTTTGATTTTGAAATAGTTGATTTGATGTTGAATTCACATATGCTTGGCAAATGGTACATGGGATATGTGATGTGATTATTTTGATATGTTTGGAAAGATAGCATTTGGGATTCAATTCGATTGTTCATGATATGCTTGGATGTGTTGTTTTAGGTTTGATTTGTGATTATATGTAAGCAAAAAATTATTGGTTTTTGTAATTGGTAAAATTGTTTAGAGAAGTTGATTTGAGATTGATATAAGGGTTTAGATAAGTTTGATTTGGTAATATCTAGATTGGATAGTCTGATTTTGGTTAGGGATGGTTATCTGGAATCAAGAATGTTAGTTTTTAGTATGTGAGGATGTAATATAGCATGATGTACATATTATTTCACTGAGAGTGGCTCAAGAATATAAAGGTTAGCTAGACCTTTAGCTCCATCATTGTTGTGCTAAGTGAAGATATGAACTAATGCTGAAATGAATGTATTGTGTATCACACTATGCTATATCAATATATGAACCTGTCGACCAAGTGAGCAAGTGCTTATACTGCTCATGATATGTAGGAATGTGCTTTGTAGATGATAGTATCTATTGTAAAGAAGGCTCATTTGTCTATAACTGAATACCCTATGGCCTTTGTGGTGATGTATATGAATGTGCAATATGTTGAGATGGAGCTAAAACCTATGTTGAGGGATCATTTAATCTTAATTATAATGGTTTGTTACATGAGATAGGACCCTAAACAATTAGCTATAATGAATATCTCTCTGAAGTATTACTTTGTAGTGTGGGTTCAATTAGTCTTAGTCGTAGCAGATTACTATGTGAGATAGGACCTTGAAAACTCAGCTACAATGAATAATTATTTGGAATAGTACTTTGTTGTGATGCTTGTGACTCTATTGGATATGTATATGGAATTGCACAATGTATACCATAGACTACACTACTATATGTGGGTTGTTTTTGTTATACTAGTTTTCAAACTTTTTGAATAGTTGGAATAGAAGACCTCCTATGAGATTATATCCTAAAACTTGCATTGTGCTCATGATGAGTGAACAATGATTCCTATAAAGGAATGTTTTGGAATGACTCAGTCATAGAGGAATGAGGTCTAGGGTTCCATAATGGAGGAGATATTTGTGCCCCCTATGTGAATGCTAGAATACCATCAACAACACATCTAGAAATGCAATCTCAGAGTCCAAAATAGTTATCATCATTGTGTCTATGGATATGATGATAATTACAAAAGGGTTGATGTGGTTTTCTATGTAAGAGATGTGGATCTAGTCGGTGAATAGAAGGTAATGTTATTAACCTCCTAACTAGCAATGATAATAAAATGACAGATGGGCTATCCCACTCTGAATCAAAATATAGTGGTGTTTTTTTGTAGTTCTCTATAGTGCATATTTTATGTTGTGTTTTTAAAACTTGTTCTTTGTTCTTGATTGGTTGCTTTTCTAGTTGTGGTCTCCTATTTTGTCTAAGACATGATGGATGTTGAGTAATAGGAGTTATATCTAAATATGTTTCTATGAAGTTTAGATTGATTTGATCAATTGAATCTACCTCAATTAATCCCAATTTCTTTTCCTAAGCTAGAATTTTGTAACACAAATGTCTAAAATAAGGCTTTGTCTGAGATATTAGATGCTTGAGGAGAGGTTGGTGAAGGCCCTTGATGAAGATATGTTGAATCTCTAGATTTTTTGGTTTGCATATCAATCTTAACAAATGAGCCTTGAATCTTAAGATATACTCACTAATTGGCTCTGAAAAATTATGATGTAGTGTGGCAAGTTTCTCATATGTAACACGAGGGCCCATGTTTATAATGTAGTTTCTAAGAAATGCCTCCTCTAAGTCATCATATGTGTGCAATGAACTGATGAGTAGATGAAATAACCAATTTTGTGCTTCCCCCACTAATCTCTAATAAAATAACTTGAGTAGAATCAAAGGACTTGCATGAGGTGGCAAAGTCTTCTGAAAGGCCTGAAGATGTGAGAATGGATCTCTAGTTCCATCAAAGTGAGGTAATGATGGTGTCTAGAAATGCTTAGGCAATGTAACTTTTATGAATGTCTTTGGAATAAGGTTACCATGTAGATCATTGACATCCATCCAAGATTTATAAGCTTGTTTTCCAAGGTAAGGAGATGTACTCGGTGTTGTAGTTCACCAACTGCATGTATCAAAGAGATGATCTCCTAGGATGGTACATTAGCATCTTAAAGTGGTTCATTTAATCATTGAATTTGATTATTAATTTTAACCATGGGAATTCTACATTTAGTAAGTGGTTCATTTACTCACTTGAACTATAGGAGTAATGGTAACTTGGACCTTATTAGAGGGATGTGGGCTACCATTCTCTTTAGGTAAGGAGTGAGAACTAGGTTCTACAGTAGTGAGGCGTGGCTTGGGAGATTAATTGGTATCTTTATGTTTTATTGAATCACATTCTAATTTAGTATAAGATTTGATATTAACATTAACATGTGCATTATCAAAAATAAAATCATTCATAGAAGTAGAAGCAAAATTTTGGCATGCATGAGATTTGAGAGGAGTGAAAGAAGGGTTAGAAGCATGAGATGCATTTTCCTCTTAGCTATATGCATATTAGTCATAATTATTCCATGCATTGTCATAAGCTAAATTTTGTTCATTTGAAATATTAGAATTTGAAGTATCATTTTCGTATTCACTTTCATTCTCATATTCATTTGCATGTTCACTATCATATTCATTATCACTTTCATCAATGCTAGGGAGAGGTGTAAGAGAAAGAGTTAATTTCTTTCTAATATGCACTAAGTTATCATTGGCATTTGGAATATCATGTGTATCTATGTTATCCATGGATGGAGGATATGCAATTTATTTATTTTCAACATGAGAAGGAAGAGTAGAAGAGTTATCATTTGAACATTATTTTGAGAAGGTAGAGTTAGGAACACATAATGCATCATTTGAACTATGCTTTGGTAATTTGATTCGATTGCATTTATATTATTGTATTTTGAACATAGTAGTAGCAAATTGGAGAAAGAGATTAGGTTCACATGGAAGCAAATCATCACCAATAAGAGGTTCACTTGGAAGTGCATGATTAATTTGTGCATTGTGTCTAGGAGAATGAGGTGAGAAGTGCCTTTCCCATTTATCAAAATTATTTTCATTAGAAGAAGGAATAAAAGAGATGGGTTTAAAAGAAATAGATTCATCTATTTGTGATTCACCCTCATCATTATGTACATCATCATATCCTTCACTACAATAATAGTCATTATTTCACTATAAATGAAATCATTTTCTATAGTTTTAGCTAATGTGTAATTTTGCAAATTTGTCCAATCATTGTCATAATTTTAAGAAATTTTGAGAAATTTATCTAAGGGATGAGAAGAAGGAATTGCCTTTGTGGCCATTTTATCACCAAAGAGAATTTTGAAAAGTACTATGAAGCAAATAAAGACACAAAGAACTACTAACATTGAATTTTGAAAATTAATTTTGATAACCCAAAAAAATTAGAATAAATTCAAATTATTTTTATAAAAATTGTAGGGGAGGAAAATTTGAGGTTGGAGGACCTAGTTCGGAAATCTAGGGTTTTGAACTAGTGTTTTAGTTTTTGAAATTTATGTAATATTTTACATTCTAAACATTGTTGGAAATAGGATAAATGCATAAAAATATACAAAATTTTGAATTTTGAATTTAAATTTTTGCACAAGAAACTACTGATTTTGAAATTTTGACATAAGTTTTGATAAGGTGATTAATAAAAAATTCCAAAATAGTTTTCTAAAATTGGCAAGGAGACAAGGCTTGTTGTTTGATGACCTAGTTTTGAAATCTAGGGTTTTGAATGAATTTTTTCAAAATTAGTGCAATAATTTGAAAATTTTAGAAAAATTTGTATAATTTTGCTTGAAAAATTTAGGAAAATTTATAAAATATTTCTAAAATTAGCAATATATTTTTCCTAGTGTTTGTATGCAAAAAGGACCTAGTATATGCAAACTAGGGTTTGAACAAAATATGTGATATTTTTGAAATTAATTGACAGATTTTTTATTTTCAAATTCAAGAAAAATCAAGAAATTATGGAAAAAAATTATAAATAATTATCCCTAGGGTTTTTAGGGTTTTTGTGTGAAAATTCAAAGTAAGTCGAGTTCACCAAATGTTTTATTATTTTAAGAAATTAGGTGTTTAATTCCTAAGTAATAAAGGTCTGGAATATGGGGATAATTTTGGTTTTATGTAGTAAAATACAAGTTTATGCTAATTTGATCAACTTAACTTACATAGGAAAGAGAAGACAAAGAAAGATTAACTTAGCTGGTTTTATACTGAAACATATTATTTTGATTTTGGAATTGGAGGAGCAAGACTGGGATAGTGTCTAAATTTTGGATCTAGTCTCTATTTTTTAATTGGATAGGAGTACTATAAATATAACACCCTGGTGTTTGATGTTATATTCCTTTCCTAGCACTATTTTCCTAAGGCTAAAATCTTTATGGGTTCTATTCATCTGCTCAGTATGACCCTACATACCAAATTTCATGTCCTAGAAGTCATTGGATCTTGTTGTAGGTCTATTTCAATATTTCTTACATGTATTAGTCTACATACATAGAAACAACAAATAAAATCAAAGCACAAAGAGGGAAAATTGGGTTAGGGGAAGAATGATCGCACAATCAATAACCCCTGTTGTTCTAATTAATGCCTACATTAACCCTCAAGCTAGGGTCTTAGATCTGATGTAGTTCTTCCTTAGGGAACGTGCATAATCAATGCACATGATTGATGAAACAATGTTTTTCCTAGGCCCTTCCTTGATCAAGCATGAAAATCTAAGTGTGATGAAGAGAATATAAGCTATACTATTGATTGATTTTACTATGTCTAATGTGTCAAAATAGTAAGTGCTAGATATAAAATACCTTAAGTAGTCCTTTATATAAGAGACTCATTATTTTGAATTTGGAAGATTTATTTGCATTTGGTTGACATTGGTAAACTTAGGAATGAAGTAAATAAAATGGGGAAGATTCATCTTATGAAAGAAACTGACTATTAAAACTAAAATTGTGCTTGGACAATAACATTGAAAACTAGACACCCTGGGCTTCAGTGCTATAGTCCTATTTGGGCACTATTGTCTAGGGGCTGTGGGACCTAGCGGGATGGGTCTAGGTCTAAAATAGGTGCTTAGGCCTAAAAATGGTAAGTATAAAAAGGTGAGTGACTAGGAATAAGCAAAGAGATGTCTAGGGAATGTAGTAAGACCAAGACAAGTCAAATAAAAGAATTGGCTAAATGTGAATAAAAACTCATATTCTCCAGTCAGAGTACCCTATGAAAGGACTGTGAAAAGACATAATATGTGTGTTTTATTTACCAATCTAGGGTGTATACACATTCCAACAAAATCTCAAAACCATTCCCTAAGCTATTTATCCTCCCTTGAGTATTCCTCCAATCTTTTCCTCTTTCCAATTCTCCTTTTCTTGCCTTAACACCCTTTTGGCTAGTCAATTATGTTGGGTTGACTGGGTTGACCCAGTAAAGTTTAGGGGTATTCTTTACTTTCTTATCTTATTATCCCTTTGGTTGACCTAGCTCAGACCTAGTAAAGTGTCCCCAAAAACACATTATTATTATTATTTACTTGTGCTAAAAACACTTATTTAAGCACCTTAAATGTTAATTTAAGCACCAAAATAATGTTCCTAATTCATTTCAAAATATGAAAAATATGTTCTAAAACATGATTTATCAAACTTGAAATCCGCTAGTTACCTGTCTACCCTTAAGGCATCACCCCAAAAGTAAATATGTTAGATTAGAAACATTTTAAATAGATTTTCCAAATTTTATAAAAAATATATGAAACTTGAAGATAAAATAATGTCAAATTCTAAAAATTTAGGAGAAAACACATGGTTTAAAAAAAATCATCCAAAATGAAGTCCGTATGACCCCAAACAAGTATTTTAAAATAGCTCTCAGGTTTGTGTTTTTAAGAAAACACAGTGACTGACATCGGTTATATAACTGACATCAATTACTCTTAATAAGAAATGATGGTTATCTAACTAACATCAGTTATACAAATAGTGATCGATGACAGCTATCCAACTGATGATGGTTTTATTAACTGACATCGGTTACTATGTAAACCTATGACAAAGAAAAAATGGAAAAATAAAGTTAGAAAATCAATTTTCAAGAGGTTTAATGACCCAAATAATGAAGATTTTAAAGCTAAAAAATGATCTCCATGTGTGGGATACATCTTGTCCCACTGGGCGTTCCATATGTGATCTAGGAATTTGGCTCAAGAGAGGATGGTTAGTATCATGTTAGTTTCAAAATGAAAATAAAATGAAATAAATATACTAACTAGCATAACATCTCTAGGCCTAAACACTAGGGAGAGATTAGTTAACAAAAATGAATAAAACACATAATTAAAATGCAAAAGAAACCTTCTTTTACCTCCCTTAGATGCTCCAAAGTGCTTGTTGTAGTGGCTTGCTTGGCTTGTGCTCATGAAGTCCTTAGCAATGGAAGCTTGGCTACCTCCTCTTCTCCTTGGCACCTTGTGGCTTTGGCTTGGCTTAGCTTGGAATCAATTTGCCATTATAACTTTGCATAAGCATGTCCTTTGAAGATATTTGAGCATAATAACTTTGCACCAAAATAGCTTAGAAATGATGTTCATGGCCTCTCTATTTATAGATTTTTGTAAATGTCTAGAATCAACCTGAACTATCCATATCAACATTGAGATGTGTGACTAAGGATTAATTCAATTTTTGGAATTAAGTTTGTAATTATTCTCATCATGAAATTAGAATAAGGGGAAATTATGAGGCATAGAGGGCATCATGGAAGGCATTGATGAGGCATGGAGGACATGAATCCTAATATTTGTGGCATTTATGGCCTAGGGATGTCTTCCCAAGAAATGAGGTCACTTGATGATGCAAATATTCAATATCCACTTCCAAAAATAAGTATTCAACAAGTTTCCATGGAAATATTGATTAGGCCTTGATTTGGGTTAACTAGTTCTTAATCATGTTTAAGCACTTTGTGCATAAATTACTCAAATTGATCAGAATGTCTTATTATTGGTCCAAAATTTGACTGGATTAGAATTGGAAGTCTATGTCAGATGCATTAGATCTGTATTCCTATTTAGGATGTTACCAACAATAAATAATAAAGGCATGTGTCTTGTGTATAAGATTTGATAAGAAAGAGCAATCCAAAGTACCTAGGTGCAAAATTGGCATTTTGACTCAAAATGATCTGATCAAAGTTAAATGGCCCATAAATGCATTACCCCATTTAGTGATACCCTGGCCAAAATTGGCACTTGAATATGTCAGTTTCACATCATTTAGTGTGTTTTATTGTTTTTAGACCAAATTGTGCATTTTAAGTAGAAATTGGCCAAAATCTTGGTTGGAGGTCATTGGTGGCCAAATTTAGGTGTTTACATATATAACTGATGTTGGTCATTGTGTTTTCTTAATAACAAAAATTCGAGAGCTATTTTAAAATGCTTGGTTTGGGGTCATACACACTCCATTTTGGATGATTTTTTTTAAAAACCATGTGTTTGCTCTTAAATTTTAGAATTTGACTTTTTTTTTGAAAAAGGGGAAAAAAATTATTCAATCCAAAATGAGATACAAGGCAAGAGCCACAAGCTCAATATCAAAGAGAACCGCTAACAAACCAAACAACAACACTACATAGTTCTGTCTTCCAATAAAACTCTCTCCAAAATCCCCAGATAATAAGAATGTAACTCATTCCTATCACTCATACCCCAACCATCCCCTTTCTCTGAGGTCCACTTTGCTAAGTAGTCAGCCACACTATTTTATTCTCTAGGGATGTGACAAAAATAGACAAATTCCAAAGAGTTGTAAACACTTAAAATCTGTTTGACCATCGAAGCTAAATGCCAACTAACACCATCCAATCTCTAGTTGTTCAACATATCCACAACAATCTAAGAGTCAGACTCACAAATAATCCTCCTCCAGCCAAGATACCAACCCCACTCAATAGTAATCTTAATAACAAGGGCCTCCATCAGGTTATTAAAGTAATTCCCTTTGTAGATAGAGAAGCAAAAAACAACATCCCAATCTTTACTTCTACCAATACCCCCAATACCAGCATGCCCAAAATTTCCACGAGAAGATCCATCAGTATTAATCTTTAGGACCCCATCTAGAGGAGGCACCCACTTCCCATCACGACAGACCCATTTCTTGACATGACAGGGCATAATACCAGCAATGCAACCCCTACTATTAACACCCAGGCTCAGATCCCACACAACTGCAACATCCCCAGGATCAATACTTCCAAACATATCACATTTAGCAAAAATAGTCTTTAGAAGTCTACTAATAATCTTTGTCCACAGTTGACCACTATCTCATCTGGAATCACAAAAAACTCAGTGGTTCTGTTCTAGCCAAAGGTTCCAAAGAATGAAAATAGTCCCAATGCTCCAAGCCACCTGGAGAAAAGATGTCTTCATAGGAGGCCTGCCCAGGCTCTCCCAAAACTCAATAAGAGAGGAAGCATGAATGCAACCATGATGCTAAGCCTCCCACCATCTGTGCCAAATCTCACGAGAACAGGGGCAGTGAAAGAACAAGTGGGAAGAACATTCTTCACTGCACAACAAAGAAAATAAATGGAAGGTCCCTGAAACCCCCCTTTGTGAAGATTCTCCCAAGTGAGACATTTCCTCTGGGCAACCAACCATAAAAAGAAGTTACACTTGGGCCAAAACCTTCCTCCACCAGGGCACCTCAGCAGGACCATGTAAATTCCTATCAAGCACAACGTAACCTTGAGCAAAAGTATAATTACCTTTTAGGCTATGACTCCAAGCCAACTTGTCCCTCTCATTCAGAGAGCTGCAAAGCCTGCCTTCCAAGACCTTACACAAAGCAACACGATCCTCATCAGAACCACCCATAGGCCACTCTTGTGAATCCTTCTAGCAAAACACCTCCAGTTGACTAATGCACTTAACTATTTTAAAATTCTCCACCTTAATCCAACTAGCATTAGAGAACATCTGGCAAAGAGGCAAAAGCTGAGGGAGACTAGAGAGAATGGGAGGGTGACCATCCCAAGAGTCCAGCCAAAAAAGAGCATCAGAGCCCTTATTACATATCCAGAAGAGCCCCTTCTAAACAAGTTGAGCTCCCTTCTTAAGAGTATCCCAAATGCAAGAACCTTTGCCCAACAAAGCAATCCACAGCACATCCTGGCTCTCAACCCCAGGAACATACTTGAAATCAAGAATCTTGGCCCAATCCTGATCCTAGTTGTTGCACCATCTCTTATATAGCTTAGCCATCAAAGCTGTAACCATAAGAACCACAGACCTAACACCAAGGCCCCTAGTATGTTTTGGCCTATAGACAAACTCCCACTTGACTAAACTCCACTTCGAGGAAAGGAGGTTACTTGACCAAAGGAATTTTAGAGAAAGAGCATCAAAATACCTCACAAAGGAGGCAGGGGGAATTTGCACACAACACCTATAAATAGGGAGAGACTACACCATAGCTTTTAGGAGGATCACTCTACCAACAAAAGAGAGCCATCTATAAGTCCAATGACTAACCTTACTCTAGACTTATCCAAAATCCCCTGCCAATAATCTCTATGTTGAGGTCCCAGAGCCAAAGGAATTCCTAGGTACAACAAGGGAAGAGTGCCAATTTGGAATCTAAGAATCCTAGCAATCCTATTCTGGATGAGTTGAGGAGTATTAAAGAAATAAATAAAAGATTTATCATCATTAATACTCTGATTAGAAGCTTTCAAGTATATGTCTAAAGTTCTCCTGAAATTCACTGCCTCACTAATTCTAGCCAAGCCCATCAGTCCAGTATCATCCACAAATTGAAGATGAGAACAAGGAGGGAGATCATTGTTTTAGCTCCAGCCATGAATAAGACCCTACTGCACCTAAGATTTAATAAATCTACTAAGACCCTCTGCCATGATAATGAAAAGATAAGGGGATATAGGGTCCCCTTGCTGAAGTCCCCGAGAAGCACTAAACCAATCTGAAGATTCCCCATTGATGATAATAGAGAAGGAGGATGAGGTTACACAACTAAGAACCCAGCTCACCCATTCCTCTTTAAAGCCAAAGGCCAAGAGGATATTCTAAAGGAAATCCCAGCTCACCCGATCATAAGCTTTAACCATGTCAAGCTTAAAGAACATCGCCTTCTCCTTAGAGGAAGCCATAGAGTGAATAATCTCTGTAGCAATCATGACACCATCCAAGATTTGTCTCCCTTCTACAAAACCTCCCTGCTCAGCAAAAATCAAAGTGCCAAGGAGAGGTTTGAGTCTCTCAGCAATCAACTTAGAGATGATCTTGTAGACAACATTGCATAAAGCAATAGGCCTAAAATGATCCATTTGATTAGCCCCCTCTTTCTTAGGTATGAGAGCCAGAAAACTAGAATTCAAAGACTTAAGCATTTGTTTGTTCCTAAGAGATTCCTGAACCACCTCAAGGAGATTAGACTTTATTATTTCCCAAAATTCCTGGAAGAACTCAATCGAAAACCCATATGGGCTAGGAGCTTTACCTTTTTTCATACTAAGCACAACTTTCTCCACTTCAGGTAACAAGATTGGATGAAAAAGAGCCTTGTTCATCTCATCTGAGGCCAAGCAAGGAATACAATCCAAAATAGCCCTCTCCTCAAATCTAGCAGCAATATCCTCCCTAGTAAAAAGTTTAGAAAAATAGTTGACATCTTCCCTAGAAATTTCACCATAGAACGAGAGTTGAGTCCCATCACTCGAAACAAGAGTGGAAATAGAGTTCCCTTGCCAACGGGCCTTAACCAAGTTATGAAAAAAAGTTGTGTTCTTATCCCCCTCCTGAAGCCAATCAATACGAGATTTTTGCTTCCAAAAAATCTCCTCCTGAAGCTCCCACTCTTCTAAGCCCCTAAGGGCAAAGGACTCAGCATTCAAAAGGTCAAAGGACAGCCCATGGTCCCAAATCTGATGAGTGACACTATCCATCTTGGACTGAGCAACAAGTTTTTGAGCATGCAGGTTCCCAAAATATTATTTATTCCACCTCTTAATCCTATACTTCACATGTTGAAGCCATTTACTGAAAGTGTACATGGCCCTCCCATGGGCAGGAAGCCCTTCATACCACCAATGCATCACAATATCCCAAAGAGTTGATCCCGTAACCACATCAATTGAAATTTGAAAGAAGGATTTTTAGTGACCCCATAAGAGGAGACACAGATTTTAATACGCTAGTGGTCGGATCCCCTCCAATCCAAGATTTCAGAATTGGTAGTCCACCTACTGCTCATCCAATAACAAGAAACCAGAAATCTATCGAGCCATTCTGAGATAGCCTCATCACCACACCTCCTATTATTCCAAGTAAAGACTCCATTGCTTGGCTTCACATCAACAAGGTTAAGGAAACTAATATTATCTCTAAGCAAAAGAGAAGAAGGATCAAGCCTAGATACCCCTCCTCATTTTTCATCCATACTAATAAAAACATTAAAGTCACCAGCCAAAATCCATGGGAGAAACAGGTCCAAAAAATAGAAAAATTTGATATGATCTTGGAGATGTGTCTTACCTGGAAGATCAAGAGCATAAATATTGGAGAAAAGACATATTTTGCTAGTTTCAAAATTGGAGGCAACCATAGAGATGGAAGACCGACTAGAAACCCACCATAAGGGGGAGACTTTCCTCAGGTTCTAGAAGCAAGCCACCACCCAAAACTACCCAACATCCCCACCCCTTGCCAGTATCCTTGGGGCCAGATACACAAAGCACAATTATTCAAACCATCCACTATAAGCTTGGTTTCTTGCATAAAGACCACATCCAGAGCTTGAGACTCGATTAATCTGTGAACAGCCTTTTGTCTAGGGATTTTGTTCAACCCCCTTACATTCCATGATAAAACAATCATTTAGGGGGGTGGGAGAAGTGGGAATCAATGGGTTTCATAGACCCAGACTCAACCAAAGTATCACCCATAATCTTAACCTTCTCTTGATCAGTCTTCCTTTCGCTCCTTGACTATTTATCTAGAGGCCCCTTTTTAAAAGATTTTTGTTGCAAGCCTAAGGTAGGAGGAGCCTTAGCACCCTTCACAGGATCCTCAAATCCCTTCGTAACTTGGAGACAAGGAGTCAACCCAACAGTACCCACTAAAATCTGTGACTCTTGGATGCCACCAATATTCTGAACTTGAGAAGGCAAGTCCAAAGTCGGCTGACAGACCTGTTGAACCCCTAACGATAAAATCAGCTCCTCCTTCGTTGCTTCCACCTCCTGAATCTCTACCTGACCCTTAACACCAGAAGAAAGCACAACTGGGATACCTTCTTCTTGGACTACGCTATCTAAAACCTCAAACCTATTAAATGTGCCATCATTTTATCTATCACTCCAGGATCTCTTCTTACCTTTGCCTTTATTATGGGATTTAATGGGGATAAATCCCTCCTTATCAACAAGGCCATTAGACACCAGAGCTTTCCCCTTGTCCATCCTAGGAGGTCCAGAGGCAGACAAGGGGGAATATTTTAGTCTGGAATAGCTGCGGTGTAGATGACCATATTCATGGCAAATTTTGCATCTAAATGGAAGGGTTTCATAATCTAGCTGTTGGATCCAAGTGGAAGAACCCATGCAAATTTCCATAGATTCAGGTAAAGGATTATTCAAATCAACTTCGACACAAATACGAGCAAAAGAAATTACCTTATGCTCTTGAGTCTGTGAAGCTAATCCAATAGGTTTCCCAAGAAGTAAAGAGATTGAGTGGAGTATATCTTCCCTCTAGAATTCCAATGGAAGCCTCGGCAAACAAACCCACATAGGCACCCACGAAGGGATCTCTTCAGCGGAGTTGAAGCCCATATGCCAAGGCTTGATGAAGAGCCCAACTTGGTTAAAGAAATAAGGGCCACCTTCAAAATCCCTATTCCTGTCTGACATACTTGAAAAAATAACTAGGAAATAGTTATTAGCTGCTAAAAGAATCTCCATATCTCCTTCAGGGTTCCAAACCCAATGTGCCCAAGATTCCAACATAGGAAGAGAAAGACGAAGGCCCAAAAATTTGCAAATGAGAGCATGCTTGCACCAGTAATCAACATCCTCTAAAACCTGCGTTGGTTGAATAACCAAAATTGGTCTATCTTCTTATCTCTCCAAACATCCATTTACTTTTTTAATTTGAAATGCCCCTTTTGACAAGGAGGTACCCTCTCTAGAAAGAGGAAAGTCAGTCTGATCCTTGTTGTTGGCATGCATCAAAGAGGATGGATCTTCCATCTCCAAATCTAAGGAAGAAGCAAGAGCTTGATTCTCTATGGCTATACAAGCTCAAGCACCAATCAGAAGAGGGATAGAGGCAAGGTAGTTGGCCCAAATGCCCAAGCCACCATGCACCCCCCGTCCAAGATATCCACGCTCTAGACAGCGACCTAAAGCGCACCTAGCCACAGAAAGGAGGAGATCAGACCCCTGTCTAACCCCCTCTAGACCCCTGCAAACTCAAAACCCCCCCCCATGCACACAAAATAGCCACCACCGCATTTAGACAGTAGGCGAAGCCAGCTAGGGCACGCAGGCCCTAGCGCACACCCAAGCTCTGCGAAATGCCATCAGCCCAATTCGAATTTGACATTAGATTAGCTTTAAGTTTTATATTATTTTTGTGTTGGGATTACCAACCACACAAAGAGGTAATGATTCAATTTTTTTTGTTGTAGACAGCTTTTTTAAAATGGTTCATTTCATTGCATGTAAGAAAACCAATGATGCCACTAGAGTTGTAAAATTATTTTTTAAGGATATTGTGAGATTGGTATTTAAAAAACTATTACTTTAGATAGGGACATGAAATTTCTAAGTCATTTTTGGAGGAGTTTATGGAAGAAGATGGGTACTAAGCTATAATTCAGTAGTGAGTATCACCCAAAAATATATGGATAGAAAGAAGTTTTGAATAGGATCTTGGAAATTTTTTTGAGATGCATAGTGGGAGAGAAGCCCAAGTAATGGGACTTAGCTTTATCACAAGTTGAGTTTGCATATAACAGTTTAGTGAATAGATCAACAAGAAAATTCTCATTTCAAATTGTTTATGGGATGAATCCTATGGGTATTTTAAATTTGGTACAATTACCAATTATAGATCAAATTAGTGATGATGTAGAAGCATTTGCAAAGCATATGCAATAGTTGCAGGGAGTAAAAAAAATTATAAAAAAGTAGTGAGAAATATAAAGCATCAGCAGATGTTAGAAGAAGACCCAAGGTATTTGAATAATGAGAGTTAGTAATGTTGTATTTGAGGAAATAAATATTCCTTAAAAGGCATGTACAACAAGTTGAAGTACAAAAAAATTGGTCCATGCAGAATTATGAAGAAAATAAATGGCAATGCTTATGAGGTGAATTTACCACATAATTTTGATATATCTCTAGTATTTAATGTTTTATATTTTTATGAATTCTATGGATAATATGGTGAAGGTGATGAAGATTAATAATTAAATTGGTAGCAATAGGTTCCAAAGAAGAAGAAAGAAAATATAGTGCAGGTTTTAGATATGAAGACAATGGGCACAAGGCAAAGAAATTATAATAGGTATTTGGTCTAGTGGAAAAGATTACAGCAAGAAGACAAAACTTGGATTATAGAAAGGGAGATAAAGAAAATTGACAAAGAAAAATGGTAACAATACAAACAAGGCAATTCACACGAACTGAGTTGTTTTCAACTAGACGAGAATGACGCAGAAAAAATAGGCCATAACTTTTCGTCTGTAGTTATGTTTGAGAACTTCCACATACCAAAATGACCATCTCAAAAAATTTGTTACTGACCTAATTGTTCATTTCCACTTAGATGTGTTTTTTTTTTTGAGGTCAAACGTGACCATTTGAGGGTCTAAAATTGTAATTTATTGATTTTTTCAGTATTTTTCTATTTTTAGAAATTATATATTTTTATGACCAGATGTGAACTTTAGTTCAAATTCATTTAATAGGATAATTTTAGTGTTTAGTGTATTTTTAGATATTTTTAGAGTTGTGCATGCTTACATGCAAAACTTACTAAAAATAGCAGTTGTTAAAAATAGAAGTTTTTTTTAGATTTTAATTTTTTTTCAAATTTTGATGTCAACTCTAATTTTGAGTTGAGGCTTATTTAAGCATGGTTTGGGTTGTAATTAATTCAAGGAAATCAATATGAATAAATTATAGCTATTTTTTTAAATATTGGTCTATTGGTAATTTTATTGTCTTGATAGTTTTTAGTTTAAACTTTTGGTACACCGATATGGAGATAAAACCACATTTCTCTATAATATGTAAAATATGGTGAAATATTGGATAAACATGATCCCTTGTTGAATCACTTGGAAAATTAAAATATTATAAAATTGAGAATGATCAAGTCTCATTTTTGAATAACTAATCAATCCCTTAAGTTGGAAACAATCATACTCCAACTCTCATGGATGGGGCAAAGCACTCAATATATTAATCCAAAAAGTTGGAACCATAATGGGTTCACTAGAATTGATGCCAAATTAGTTAAGTGTCATTGTAATTGAATGTATATCAATTTAACATAAAAATAGAACCACATAATGGGCTAACTATAAGCAATTCCAAGGGTGTTGACTATCAATGGACTCAAATGTACATTACTTTTAATAGAACAAATCACACTATTGCAAACAGATCTAGATTATAATTACATGATTGAAAGATAATGAATAATATTCATACCCACATCATGACCTTAGTGCTAATAAATTTTAATTAAAGTAAATATTTGTCTTTGAATCTATAAATTGTATTATATTTGATATGCGCATGAACAAGTATCATGCCCTTCATGCCTCTTGAATCTATGTCAAATGATATAGAGTGTTATGCATCTATATGTTCAATTGTATATGTATTTAAAACCTATAATTCTTAACCCTATAAAAAAAATCCATATTCCCATACATATGCATTCAAATGTGTATGAATATGTACTTTGAGTCTTTGTAAAGTTAGTGCATAGGCATGGTGTATGCCTCCAAAATATGTACTTGATATGCCAATTTTTTTAATATATCTTATTTTTTAATTTAATTTGAATCTTTGAAACTTTGAATATTTGAAACCTATAATCTACCATAAAACTATTTTTTATATTCATTGAGGCTTGGGTATCTAAGACAATCCCATTGTAATGCCCTCATTTTGAGATGATGGATGTATCCTGTAAGTCACTCATCTCAAAAGAGTATTTAATTGTATCATGTGATAAAGATAAAATCATGTATAAATTGTGTCAACATGTGGAGAGTATGTCATCAAAGTATTGTATTTATCATTGAAGAAAGTATGTAACATATTGAATGCAAGGCATACAAGTGTCATGTATAGATAAATATAATAATGAGGCATGCAATAAAATAACCATATTTGAATTACACTATGAATTAAAAGTGCATGATATAGATAATGGCATGACTAATCAAGCTCAAAAAGTGAAATAAATACAACATACAATGTCACGTATAAGGCTAAGATCCACATACAAGGAACATGTTCAAATGTCTCACATACAAGAAAATATTGTACACATAATATCAAGGGCCATAATCAAGGGATATGTTCAAATTTAATAAAAGAAAACATTGTACACAAAGGGCTACACAAAAGGCCAAGGGACATAAGCAATTAGACATGTTCCAATGTCACACATACCAAGCAAATGTTACACACATAGAACCAATGGCCACACACAATAATCAATCAATGTCTATCCTATCATGAAAGAAAGTAAACAACATCAAAAGAACGTAGAATATTTATAAACTAATCTATATTATCGTTGTGTATTAATGTCACATCATATAAAAGTAGAATATTCATGTATCAAAATGTAAAATATGAGTAATTAGCAATATAATTACAATATATGTAGCTCAACATGGTGTTTGAGGTGGTAGATGGATATAACATTGTTATAATGTACATTATAGAATAAGATGCCCCCACCATAAGCATAACCACTAGGTTGAAGGAAAAACAACATTGATGAATCCATGTATAATATGTATGTCTTACATCACACTCATATACCTCATGATATTCATGTGTATGAAAAATAATATGATATATACTAAAATATGTGATAGAGAACATATGTCAAGAAGTAAACTAGAAACTCACATCATGTTCAGGTCTTGATTTTTTATTTTTGAGAATATTTTGAATGTTTTTAAAATTTTGATATATCTAATTTTATTTTTGGTTGTATTTTTTATATATTTGAATAATTGCTTATGTATATTATTATTATTATAAGTGCATGATGTTTAAATGGATTTCCATAGGCTTACCTTCAAGTGTAGCCAGATGATAAGCTCAAGTACCTACTTTCTCAGTAGTCACAAATAGATCCAACCAATTGGGCTTAAATTTACCCTTAGTTTCCTTATATGCAATAGTATTCTTTTAATTTTCTTTGAGCACCAAATCCCCCATTTGGAACTTACTATTATGGATCTTCTATCCATATGCTCATTTGATGTGAAATAGATAAGCTTTTAGATGTTCAATATCTTGTATACACTTATCATCAAGAATTTTTTATTCATGTAACTATTTTTCCCAATTCTCATTGTCCTTAATGATGTTTTTTAAAGAGGATCTTAAGAAAGGAATTTCCAACTTTGTAGTTAATATTAATTCCATTTCATAAGTAATAGAGCATGGTGTAGCCTTCATTGGTGTACGCACACTTGCATAATATAGCCAAAGTACATAGATAATTTGATTATGCCAATTTGTGCCATGTTTTGTAATTGTTTTGCTTAATATTTTAATGATTGTCTTATTTGTCACTACTACTTGACCATTTTTTTTGGGGTAATATGAAGTACATAAAGTATGTAAAATCCTAAATTTAACATACAATCTCTTAACTATTTTATTTTTGAAGGTTTATCTGTTATCTGTTACAATAACTTATGGTAATCTAAACCGTGAAATAATATGTGTCATCAAAAAGTGACAAATATCCTCTTATGTAGTAGACTGTAAGGGGATGGCGTCAACTAATTTTATAAAATATTTTATGGATGTAATTATGAAATTATGAATTTTTAATGATTTCAAATTTATCTTACCAATCAAATTGAACCCCCAAAGTGAAAATGGCCAAGATGAGACAGTGGGTTGAAATTCATGTGATGGGACATGATTTAGAGTAATATGTTATTGACATTATGAACATAGTTTTCAATATTCATGATACTATTGTTCCATTTTAGGCCACTAGTAACCTTGTCATATAATTTTTATGGAATTAATTTTCCACTAAAGTGACCCCCATATTCATTATCATGTACTTCAAATAAGGCTATTTTAGCTTCTTTATGACTTAGACATCAAAGTAACTACTCTTCAAATGACCTTTTAAATAAATATCCTCCAAGTATAACATAACACATTGCTTCACATTATACTATTTATATATCATTATGTGTATCATTTTTTAGAATAGTATCCTGATATAATAAATTATATATATCACTATATCATTATGAATTTATTGTGCTATGAGTAACTACCAAAGCTTAGAAAACATCTAAATTTATTGTATTAACTAAGGGGTGTCTTACTTGATGGATAGTAAATATAAAATATTTATCATTGATGTCAATAGGAATAATGAAAGTAGTATTGGTTATTGCATTAATGTGTTTATTATCCTTATGGGGTATGATTTTTATTGAATTTTTTTTTGAAATGCATCACTAGTCATTTTACCATTTATTTTTATGTGATTAACCTTAATTATTTAGTTTAATAAATAACCAATACTTTATTAACCACTAACTAAGAATCTTCATATGATTTTATAGAATTTATTTGTAGTGTGTGTGCAGTAGATAATCCAAGTATTAAAGCCTCATATTCTGCTATATTATTTGTACATGAAATCCCAAGTGATATGCAAATGATAATGGCTAACCTTAAGGATTAATGAAAAATATACCTACTCCAACACTAGTGGAACATTTTGATCCATAGAAATACATAATTCAAGTATAATTATCAATTTTATATGAAATGAATTCATCATGAATACCATCATTAAATGGTGATGTGTCTAATAACAGTGTTATAACTAAGTGATTTGGAATAACTTCCCTTTTAAATAATTTCTGAGATATGAATTTCAAATCAAATTCCATGAGTAAAATTACCCATTTACAATGTTTCCTAATAAATATGACTTGGACATGAGAAACTTAAGTGAATCCACCTTTGTGATAACTTGTGTCTCATTATTAAGCATATAATGGAGTAGCTTATGTGTTGTGAAAAAAAGAGCTAAACATAATTTTTCCATTCCATTGTAATTTTTAGTATAATTGACTAATGTATAGCTAATGTAGTAAAATTTTCACTCTCTATGATCATAATCATATTATGCTAGTAAAGTTCCTAGGCCATGCTTTGTAACTAAAATATATAACTAAAAAGGTCTATTTAGTATTAGAGGCATGAGAATAGGTGGATCAATTAGATAATCTTTAATTGCCTCAAAACTCTATTGACAATTAGCATCCCATTCAAATTTTGTATTTTTATTTAATAACCACATTGAATATTGTGTCTTCTTAGCTAACTGATCTACAAAGTGTCTTATTGCTTGGGTTTTTCCTTATAGGGGATGTAATTACTTCAACCCTATTAGAGGAGGCATATTTATGATAGCTTCAATATTTTTGGTGTCTACTTTAATGTCTCTCTAATAGATGATATAACCATGTAATTTGCATTATATAACTCCAATTACACATTTTTTTGGATTGAAACGCATGTTGAATATCCTTAGTCTCTCAAATATTTGTCATAAATCTATAATGTGATCTTGTCAATATTTTGCTTTTGTAAGTAAGTAATTCATATAATATTTGATAATCTTGTGTATATAATCATGGAAGATGTGTTTCATAGATCTCTAATAAGTAACCCCTTCATTATTTAATCCAAATGGCATGACTACAAAACATAATGTTCCCCATGGTGTGATAACTATTTTTTTCTCTTGGTACATGAGACTAATCTTGAATTGATTGTATCCAAAAAAATCTATAAATGATTGAATTTCATAACAATTGGTAAAATCAAAAATCATATCAATGTTTGGTGATGGAAAATCATCTTTGAGGCAAGCCTTATTTGAATCCTGATACTCTGTGTAATATTGAGTGTCTACATTAGGATTTATAACTGGGCTATGTTAGAGATCGACTAAGGATAATCAACATCTATAATAAAACCTACATCCAAAAAAATTTGGATTTCAATTTTTATAACCATAACTAATTTTTAATGCATTTTTGTATTTTTCATTTGAATGGATTTTTTTTATTGAAGAGCTCCTAAATATTAATCAAACAAGATATGGTACAATGTTAATCATACAAATAATGGGTGGAAAAGTCACACCCCTCAAGCATAATCACACTGAAGGTAAGGACACCTTGAGACAAGTCTAAAAAGTGTTTAAAATTTTACCACACCCACACAAAAAAACATCACATCAATAGTTTGAAAATAAAGTAGATAGCATGGAATAGATAATAACAAAGAGAATAATTAAGCAGTCATAACAAACATAGATGTAAGGGGAGGCAATAGATATGGTGGGTCTTAAGGTTTACCACCCTATACTCCTAGGGAAGGAGGATCCTCATCCATAAGTAAGGGCTCCCAACCAATGTTTTCTTGAGCCTCTAATGTCTCATCTTGATTTCTTTCAAGCGAGTTGGTCAGATCTAGGCATGAAAACTTGCCTTGGGGGGGAGGACCCTAACCTTTAATGTCACCATCCTAAGATGCGGGAGGAGATACCCAGCCCCTACTATCACCTCCAAATATAGAAGATCCACATGGACCACCATGATGAGGAGAAGACCAACAAGGTGGTGACTGACAAAGAGAATGACTCTTGTATCTAGTTCTAGACTTACTGACGTGTCCCACACCCTCATCCTCAGGGAGGTGTAGGATGTCATGTAGGCTCAAGAGGTTCATGACTGACCATGTATGGGGTATTTCCCCAATGGTTGAGTAAATTTTGGAGGAGATTGAGTTCCAATTAGACCTTATCTGTTTGACTTTGAACCTAAAGAGTAACATTAGATAGAATGGTAATTTTTTTTAGTAATAGAAAAACTATGTTATAACTCTTCATGATTAAAGTAATCATAATTTATAGCTTTCTAGACTTGAAATAAAATGTTAACTTAAAATATCTACCAGAATTAGTTATATTTTGTAGGCAAAAGAGCTGAGTCCCCCAAGAGAGACATCTTCCATGTAAAGAATTTAGGTTGAAAGGGTTAGAAAAGGGAATGAATCTAGCGCCATGTAGATTTTTCATGGGAGCAAAACCAAAAAAAGTGCTTAACAGTTTTTGGTTGCCAATAAACTAAGAAAATGGGCTTAAGCATGCCTAGATGCTTGAGTCAGTCACCCATAGGTAGGCCCTGATAAAAGAAACACCATAAAAAATGAGATTTTTTGGGCTTAATAATAGTAAACCACATAGTGCTAAAGCATCGGTCCCAAACCCCATGTCTGGAATGGAGATTCCATCTGAGGTTAAGCATTTCATCTAGAATATGTTGAGGGGATAGTAAATAATACCCTAGTTGAAGAGAGTACTGGGTGAAGGGGGTGGCTATAGGCCAGTACCAATCCTTCCACAAAGGAATCAGATATTTGACTCCTATTTTATGCAAATACTTGTCAGGTATGAGACTTTAAATTTTTGCAATAACCTTTGCATCTAAATTATTTAAATAAAATATATTCATGAAGTTGTTTCCAAGTGATTCAAGCCCTATTCTCCTTGCAAAAATGATCACTAATAACCTTCACACCTTTCTTGAAGAGTCTTAACCCTTTAACCCAAGGGATTAAGGCAAAGGAAATAATATGAAAATTTAAACAATGTAACCACTTAAGGGACTGGGAGTTAATGAAGAGGCCATTCCTGAAACCATCACCTACCCAATTAAGGTGAGGCTTAAGTTTTTCCCAAGCTTTCCATAGACTTTGAATTACAAAGGTACCCTTGATTTTAATAAGTACTAGGGTTATGAGCAGAGAATGAAGTCTCAGGCCTTGCCAAGACTTTCTACTATATGGGAGTCCCTGAGAGATATAATGGAGTAGAATAATATTCTAGTTTTCATCCCCAATCAAACCTATAATAATCCATTTGACACCAATATCAAGTCCTTAAATTTTAATATCTATAAGACTCAATCCCCCAGCTTCCTTGGGCCAGTAACATATGTTCCAAACAACTCTATGGAAACCCTTATGACCCTTAGAGTTAGCCCATATAAAATCTCTTGAATTTTTTTACAATTTTATGTAAATAGAATTAAAAGGGGCCTGACAAGAGGAATAATACACATGAGTAGTTTTCAAGACTTTGGAGCAAATTTGAAATTTATCAGCAAGAAAAAGAGGCTTGGTGATCCAAAAAGAGATTTTTTTTCAACTCTCTACACCACATCAGACCATAGTTTAGAGTAAGATGCCCAAAAAGCAAAAAGGATGCTTGTTTCACTAAAATTTTGCTTTATTTTCTTTAGAAAGAAAGTTGTAAAACTTGAAAGGGTGAGGATATTAGAACCTGATATGTTGTGTGAACATTGATCTAGATGATTATGGAGACTCCTCTTTGTTTGGAGAAGAATGACCTGTAGATAAGAAAGCACTAAAAAATGGTTGATTTTTTTGTTAGTGTTGTCCCCCAAAAATATCGCTCTTTTTGGGAACAACCTATGAACTATTTTGGTTCAACATACCAAAATCCTCTCTCTCCTTTTTAAGAATTTGTTCTGAGCATTCAAATTCCTCATTTTTCAAGCTTCTCAGAAATCTACATACTCTGCAAGAAGAAAATCTATGGACTCTGCAGGCCAAGTTCTACGGGCTTCACATGTTGATTTCTATGGACTCTGCAGGAAAGAAGCAAGCTCTCAACACTTAGGCGACTTCAAGGTTGGTTCAATGACTTGGTTTAATCAAAAATGTCCATCAGCAAGCATCTAAGCAAGGATTGAACCATTGAATTGTTGAACCTTGAACCATTTTGGTTCATTGGGTTTAATGGGTTCAAAGGTTCAACGTCATCAGTAGGAGTTAAGTGCTTTGTCAAGGTTCAAAGTTCAACCATTTCAAGGTTCCACGGCTGCGAACACTTAACGAAAAACAAAGGCTTGAACCATTGAACCGTTAAACCTTGAACCATTTTGGTTCATCAATTCAATGGGTTCAATAACCAAATGGTTCAATGCATTTGGTTCAAAAGATCAAAAGGACTTGGCCAAGTAAAGAGATTAAACCGATTAAACCATTGAACCAAGGTTGGTTCAACAGGTTGGGTTCAATCGGTAGGTTCAAGGGGCTGCCTCAAAGCCAAAGGAACAAATGTCATTACGGAGGGCAGTGAACTAGAGGCAAGTGCCCTTGCGGAGGGCAAGCAACATTGTTTCAAGGGTCAAAGAGAAGACAGAAAAGATAGAATTCCTTTGAATTTTTTCAAAGGCTGACAGGGAACATTTCCTTCAAAAATTTTGTTCGAAGGAAATTAATAAGTGAAAGAGCCATTAGAATTCTTTTGGAAGAATTTTTTGTGGGAAAATGACCAAGGCAAAGCCCAAAGGAATTCCTTCAGAATTTTGTCTGAAGGAAATAAGCTTGACCAAAGGATGCCCAAAAGGAAAAAGCCCGAGAGTGGAGCACTCCAAGTGTCGTCATCCGTGTGATTTCTAGATTATGCAAAACATGCCATGTGTCCCTTAAAAAGCTTGATGGAAGCTTCCAAGTGTTAACATCCACGGTCTCTCCCTTTCATAGTTGATAAAGTAAGTGGATGCTGCCACGTGTTCCCACCTATTTCACAGTGGAACATGCCATGTGTCACTTATTGAGATTAGTGGAAAGTGGCCAAAGTAAGTGGGAAAGACATGAAGGAATTACTAAGGATGACAAACTCGAATGCATTTAAAGGCCAAAATGCCAAAGGGAAGAACCAAGCGACTAGCTAAAAAGAGAGCCCAAAGACTCAAATTGCTATAGGGGAGAGAGGAACGAGACCAAAGGACCAGAAATATCTTCATAAGAGTTATTTCCAGTAGGTGAAATAGTGGATAAAGTAGACTTCTAAGCGTACCAAATCAAGGATGCAAGCCTATTTTTCTTTCATAAAGTAATGGAAAATTGGACAACTGCACAGACATCAAGAAAAGGACCAGACAGTCCATACTAAGAAGAGACATATTAGTGGAATGGACAGCCATAGTTATGTTAATGCATTATTCCCAGCATGGTCCCTCCAGACAAAACTAAAGGCGCATTGAAGACGTTGACTGCAGCATGGGCCGTCCCATGGGAAAGAGTGCCAAGCCTTGCATAGTTGATATACATTGTAAATTATATCATTATGCAAAAGAGATATTCCCATTACCAGAAGCAAAACTCTACCCAAATTGAAAGGCAAATACTGAGACTTTGAGATTAGATTGTTGTTCATATCATTTTATCTGAATGAGAAAGCAAGTTATTTACAGACTTTGTGCTGTCATAGCTTATATCATTTTAGGAGATTGTTCTTATCTCTATCTTCTAAATGTGTTCTTTTTTATTTAATTTGGCAAGCGGAATTAGTGAAAGTAATTAGGAAGGTGTCCTGAAGCCAACTGTGGAGAGACTTTGTGCCCCCCACAATTGCCTTTAGAGTGTTTTCTTTCTATTCTTGTGTAACGGATCTTGGGATGACTTTGTGCCCTCATTATCCTTCATATTCTATTTCTATGTAAAGGACCTTGGGATGACTTTGTGCCCTCATTGTCCTTCGTATCTCACTCTTAGGCAGTCGAGGTGGAGACTTTGTGCTACATCTCAGTCTACTAGTTACTATGCCTTTGGTTACCAGTTACTTATCCTACCTGAAAGAACTCTTGTTGTCCCCTGCAAGAATACTTCTGAAAGAAGAGAAGTGCCTTTAGTGTTTTCACCAAGATTTTCTCCTTTGTTTATGAACATCATCTCTAAAAGAAGAGAGATGGATGGTGCATCCTACCCCAGTGTGATATTTTCAGCTTATATATATAGTATATAGCACCTCATATTTAATAGGGAACCTCCCCTTGATGAGAGGAGAGATTTGTCCCCTTTGGATGTGGTAAACCTACAACTTTGGATGACTAATCTCCTTATGTTGTGGTTGAAGAAACCTATTTTTCTCACCAGTTAGCTGGTTGACAAAATATTTACCCAATAGTCTTTTTAGCGACTCAACTGGGGATGAACGTGCAGTCTGAAGCCCCAAGTTTCAGATTGAAGCAGTCCCTACCCTTGTCCATTATAGACTCTGGTGACTCCATTCTATGTCTTACCCATTATCATTATAGCCTTACCATCTTCCTCCATCTCCATTATATTATCTGGTCTACAAAACTAGAGCCACTGGGATAGAACATGAAATTTGAAGCCTCAAGCTTTAAGCTGAAGCAGGGCTAGTTCTTTCCCATTTTTGTTTTACAATCTGGCAACTCCACACTATACAAGAAGCCAGAGAGCCCAAGGTAGAACTACTTTTTCTACTGTTAGCAAAGCTTTACCTATCCACACACCACCCAGATTTGTTATCCCTCTTTTTCATAATCTAATCATGGCAGTACGAGGCCCCTGGGGTAACTATTTTAATCCACTAAATTTGACTCCACCCCTACATGAACTTCCACGTAGCTCAAGAAAGAACTTTCCCAAATTCTTTGGTGATGGGAGAGTTCACCCGGATGAACACATTTTAGCCTTCAGCATATCCTGTGGTGTGATAGGGTTGGAATTTGAGGACGTGGCAGTCAATATTTTCATGGAAACGCTACAAGGTGCCACTGCATACTAGTTCTACCATCTGCAAGCTAGATCAGTGACTGATTGGGACACACTTAAAGCCAAGTTTGAAGCCAGGTTCAAGCTTGCAGAAGATGCACATGCTTTGTTGGCCTAACTTACATAGATGAAGGAACCTCATGAACCCATGAGGGATTTCATAGCAAAGTTTGACAAGCTGAGGAATCGAATTCCTATCATTACTTAGCCCACACCTAAAAACTTCAAATGCTTCTTCATCAACTCACATCTGCTTGAAGTGAGTTTTTTGTTGAGACGTGCTGGCCACATAGACATTGAGGCTGCTCAAGACTTGGTTGTTGAGGTAGAATATGAACTTATCTTGGTAGGAAAGATAAGGAGAGATTTAAATAGAGGTAAACCCTCTTCATCTTCTGAATACTCACCCACAGCTACCACTGATCAAATGGTGCAAAAGTTGGCAAATGAATTACTAGCCTTGAAAAGGCAAATAGCACAAGGTATGTCTTCTGCTCCTTCATATAGAGATGTACCAAGGAGGACATTCCCCAGTTAGTCATATCAAGGCAATGCTACCAAAAATCAAGGGCAGTGAAATCGTCTTCCTCCCCCATAGAGGAACCTCACCCTTGAATCATCTTCAACCAACTCAGCAGTTGGATATCTGGAAACAGAACATGTTTTCTCTTTCCAACCTGAGTTTGAGCAAAAAAATGACACTGATCTCTTCATGGAGGATCAAGAAGAGTTAGCTGGTGACTCCCACATTAGTTTCCTAAATTACCAGGATGAACCTAGAAGTAAAGGTGAAGCCATTGAGGGATTATATGCAGTATTCATCTGGTCCAAGAATCAGTCAGCCCAACAAACTGTTTGTCAGGATCCTCTACTGTCCACTAAGGGCACACTTGATTACCTTTGTATTAGCAACTAAACACAAAATTTAACCAGAATGAATAAGTAACTAGAAATATGAAACAACACAGGATATGAGAGACAATACACAATCTTGTATTAATACTCATTTAGAAAGAAGATACAATAAAGAAGATGCCACACTTCTTCCCACACCTTTAGAGCTCCCACACTTCTAGGGTTCACCTGTAATTCTCCTTCAATAGTTCACTCTCTCAATTACGGTCACAACAATCAACTCCAATACAGAGTTGGTGTTCACCTCCACCAGTCAGTAATAACGCTGCCAGTACACCAAGTACACAACCGTACTCCAAGTAGATCTTCCCTTCTCTTGCTGCCACCTACAAATCAACAGACCTTACTTACCATGTAGATGTCTCTACACCCTGAAGAACCCTTGTCCTTGCCTCACCAAGTCCTCATGATTCTTCAACCAGTACCCCGGTGGATCTCCTAGTAGAACTTGCACAACCTGCAACTCTCCTTGATCATACACACTCAGTACACCTTTGGAACTAGGAGGAGCTACTCTTGCTCTCTCTTCAAGCACAATGGCTTTCTAACACACTTTACAATACATCCCATGAGTCTATTATATAGATCTCATGCATACAATAATTAGACTTTCTTAATTACAATAATTAGACTCACAACTCAAGACCAAAAATAGTCTTTACATGCAAACTCTCGGTTCAACGAACTAACTGTCCATGCAACGAACAATTCTAGAACTACCACAGGCGACCAACATCAGTCCTTGTCTACCTAGAGGTGACCAACGTCGGTTGACCTCCTGCCGATGCCAGTTGTCTTTCAGTTCACACCTGCCAATGTCAGTTATCCTCTACACTATACTCTGTCGACGCCGGTCTCCCTAGAACTCAGCAACCTCCTCAACTCCTCCTGTTTGCATCTTGGTGAAGCTTTTAGCTCCAAAACCTAAAACTAATAAAGAAAGAATAGAAGAGTGAGCTCAACCTGCAATCTCAATTACCAAATGAGAAAGTTCTCTACCTTTCCAGCCAAAGGACCCTATGGTTGCACCTTCTACTTCAACTTCAACTTGGCAGATCAGTCCTCCCCCTCCCAAAAACCAAAAGGATGAACTCCTATCCTCTCTTCCTAGTTCATTTCAATCATTTGACATAATTGATCATGTCAAGAAATCTAAAATTCAAATGACTAAATTTGAATTCTTGTAAGCCAATCCTGAGCAGTTGGACATTGGTGGAGAACTAAGTATGGACCTGTCTAAGGCAAGGATCCCTGTCAAGGGTGTAATGAAGAGTTTGCTCCCTAAAAAGGAGGCAAAATATGTGGTCACCCAAACATCAGCCCCTGCAACTCAAATTTTGTTTGAGTCTTCAGGTAGGGGTAATTACTTCTTGACCACAGAGGGTGTTCATGTTCCTGTAGATGAAAGTCCTATAGGTGGCAATCTAAAAATTGATCCAAACAAGACATCAGAAGAATTGGTAGGGCACAGTACAAATGAAGAAGAATATTCCATCTCTAATGATGATAAATCTAATAGAAAATCAACTTTTGATGATGCTTGGATCCTAGAATCTGATGGCAGCAATTCTTCTACCAATGCTAGAGCTAGGACTGTGTTGATATCTCCTCAAGGAGATATTTTTCCTTCATGCAAGTTGCAATTTAACAACACCAACAACACTACTGAGTATGAATCTTTGTTACTCAGATTGAAGGCTACTCAGGATGAAGATGTCAAACTCCTTCACACTAAAGGAGATGATGACCTGATGGTTTGTCAGGAGTTTGATGCTGACAATCAAAACATGTGATGGACTAAATCAGTAGAACAGAAAGCTATGGTAGTGGACCATACTGTTGTACTCTAATGTTAACAAAATGAACTCTTCATAGAGAGAGCAAGGAGTTACAGTTTTCAGAGAGAAGACCATGTCTTGCCATGGAGCAAGAAGAGAGAGCCAAAAGGAGTTCACAGAAAATGTGATTCCTGGTGGAGAGTTCCATTTGCCCATCACTTATTCTGGGGATAAAATGGTTTCCTACTAGTTTATCAAGACGAAAATCCATTTTTATTGTCTCACAATGGGTAGCGTCTGAATCACTTCAATTTTTAAAGTGTCAGATAAGTTCACCTATACATATGTACATTTGTATAGTCTTTTGTTTTGTTTTGGGATTTTCATTTTCATTTTCATTTTTTGGAGCCTTTCTTTTTTAGTAGCATGACTCCATAGCCCAATGGCACAGTTCAAAGCACTAGAGATTTTGGTTTCTACTTCCCTCAGTTGTTCTAAGTCTTCAACTAAGGGAAGTTCCCCAACTGGCGCCAGCTATTGTCCCCCAAAAATATCACTCTTTTTGGGAACAACCTATGAACTATTTTGGTTCAATAGACCAAAATCCTCTCTCCCCTTTTCAAGAATTTATTCTGACCATTCAATTTCCTCATTTTTTAAGCTTCTCAAAAATCTACAGACTCTACAGGCTTGAATCTATAGACTCTACAGGCTTGAATCTATGGACTCTACAGGCTTGAATCTATAGACTCTGCAAGAAGAAAATCTACAAACTCTGCAGGCCAAGTTCTATGGGCTTCACAGGTTGATTTCTATGGACTCTGAAGGAAAGAAGCAAGCTCTCAACACTTAGGCAATTTCAAGGTTGGTTCAATGATTTGGTTAAATAAAAAATGTCCATCGACAAGCATCTAAGCAAGGATTGAACCATTGAACCTTGAACCATTTTGGTTCAATGGGTTCAAAGGTTCAACATCATCAGTAAGAGTTAAGTGCTTTGTCAAGGTTTAAATTTCAACCATTTCAAGGTTTTGTGGCTACAAATACTTAACAAAAAATAAAGGCTTAAACTGTTGAACCTTGAACCATTTTGGTTCATCGGTTCAACGCATTCAATAACCAAATGGTTCAACACATTTCGTTCAAAAGATCAAAAGGACTTGGCCAAGTAAAGAGATTGAACCGATTAAACCATTGAACCATTGAACCAAGGTTGGTTCAATAGGTTGGGTTCAATCGGTAGGTTCAAGGGGCTGCCCCAAAGTCAAAGGAACAAATGCCCTTGCAGAGGGCAGTGAACCAGAGGCAAGTGCCCTTGCGGAGGCTAGGCAAAATTGGTTTAAGGGTCAAAGAAGAGATAGAAAAGAAAGAATTCCTTCAGATTTGTTTAAAGGCTGACAGGGAACATTTCCTTTAAACTTTTTGTATGAAAGAAATTATTAAGTGAAAGAACCATTAGAATTATTTTGGAAGTATTTTTTGCTGGAAAATGACCAAGGCAAAGCCTGAAGGAATTCCTTCTGACTTTTGTTTGAAGGAAATAAGCTCGACTAAAGGAATGCCCAAAAGGAAAAATCTTGAGAGCAGAGCGCTCTAAGTGTCATCATGTGTGATTGTTAGATTACACAGAACATGCCACGTGTCCCTTGAAAAGCTCGATGGAAGCTGCCAAGTGTTAACATCCGCGGTCTCTCCCTTTCATTTCATAAAGACTGTGGTGGGTCTCGGGTGAGTTGATAAGTAAGTGGATGCTGCCATGTGTTCTCACCTATTTCACAGTGGAACATGCCATGTGTCACTTGTTGAGATCAGCGGAAAGTGGCCAAAGCAAGTGGGAAAGACACGAAGGAATTGCTAAGTAGGATGATGGACTTGAATGCATTTAAAGGCCAAAATGCCAAAGGGAAGAACCAAGCGACTGGCTGAAAAGAGAGCCTGAAGACTCAAATTGTTACAGGGGAGAGAGGAATGAGACCAAAGGACCAAAAATATCTTCAAAAGAGTTATTTTGAGTAGGTGAAATAGTGGATCAAGTAGACTTCTGAGCGCACCAAATCAAGGATGGAAGCTTGTTTTTCTTTCATAAAGTAATGGTGAATTAGATAGCTACGTAGACATCAGGAAAAGGATCAAACAACCCATACTAAGAAGAGACATATTAGAGGAATGGACATGCCATAGTTATAGTAATGCACTATTCCCAGCATGGTCCCTCCAGACAGAATTGAAGGTGCATTAAAGGTGTTGACTGCAGCATGGGCCGTCCCATGGGAAAGAGTGCCAAGACTTGCATAGTTGTTATACATTTTAATTTCTCTCATTATGTAAAAGAGATCTTGTTACCAGAAGCAAAACTTTGCCCAAATTGAAAGGCGAATACTGAGACTTTGAGCTCAGATTGTTGTTCATATCATTTTATCTGAATGAGAAAGCAAGTTATTTGCAGACTTTGTGTTGTCATAGCTTGTATCATTTTAGGAGATTGTTCTTATGTCTATCTTCTGAATGTGTTCTTGTTTATTTAAGTTGGCAAGAAAAATTAGTGAAAGTAATTAGGAAGGTGTCCTGAAGCCAACTGTGGAGAGACTTTGTGCCCCCCACAATTGCCTTTAGAGTGTTTTCTTTTTGTTCTTGTGTAAAGGATCTTGGGATGACTTTGTGCCCTCATTATCCTTCATTTTTTTTTTTGTAAAGGACCTTGGGACAACTTTGTGACAACTTTGTGCCCTCATTATCCTTCGTATCTCACTCTTGGGCAGTCGAGGTGGAGACTTTATGCTACATCTCAGTCTGCTGGTTACTACGCCTTTGGTTACCAGTTACTTATCCTACCTAAAAGAACTCCTGCTATCCCCTGCAAGAACACTTCTGAAAGAAGAGAAGTGCCTTCAGTGTTTTCACCAAAATTTTCTCTTTTGTTTGTGAACATCATCTCTGAAAGAAGAGAGATGGATGGTGCATCCTACCCCTGTGTGTTATTTTTAGCTTATATATATAGTATATAACACCTCATATTTAATAGGGAACCTCCCCTTGATGAGAGGAGAGATTTGTCCCCTTTGGATGTGGTAAACCTACAACTTTGGATGACCAATCTCCCTATGTTGTGGTTAAAGAGACCTATTTTGCTCACCAGTTAGCTGGTTGACAAAATATTCACCCAACAGTTAGTAGGTTGGATTACCTAGCATGAGCTAGACCCAAGAAGCACAATCTTCCTTGGAGGCTATCAACCCACACTTTTAAATAATTAAGTTCTAAAAATAAAAGATAAATTACTTGCATAAATAACATAAGATATTGAAATTAAATACAATAAATGATTGAGAATGGAAAAGTGATTTTGACTAGTTATAGCAATAAAAGATTAGATATCAATGCTAAATGAATTGAACATGGTTTAGAAGATTGAGTGATCCTCTGTGATAAGATAGAAACTTAGAAAATAGGACTTGGTCAGGGTTTGATAGGTCAAATAATATTGTTGTTAAAAATGAAAAATAGAAACCATTAGTGATTGGGATCAAACCATCGATGGTTGGTTAACTATCAATGGTTGGTTAACCATTTATGGTTGGGTAACTATCAGTGGTTAGGGTCAAACCATTAGTGATTAAGTGACCATCGATGGTTATTATTAGATTTGGCTTGGGTAAAATAAATCTTGTTAGAAAGATTGCAAAAGGGTTCTGGAGGGTAAATTTGTATTGCGTATTGGTTGTGAGGTAGAGGGTAGTGTTCAGAGGTATTAGGTTCAAGTATTACGTGTTTGTATGGTTCTGGGTAAGAGAAGAAGTGCCTAGAGTTGTAAAACTCTAGCATGGGAAAGTGAGATGAAATGGGAGTAAAGAGGAATTGATAAAAGTAATGAAAGACTATGAGAACTAATTACTGAATTAATAGAAACTATAGATACTTAGCTTTTCATGGGCTGCTAGTCTGATGAATGTAGATATTATTTGAAAAGCTTATTATGGAGCTTGGAGTAATTCTGGTAGAGTGACGATACTTTGGTTATTGATTGATGAGTTACAATAACATTTTTGATCTCTATTGTGGTTGTTGGTTTACTGGAATCTTTCCTTGGATTCATCGAAAGTGAGAAGAGTATCTTCATAAGAAGTTCTGATGATTGTTGATCTTCTTTCCCCTCCTCTTCCTCTCTTAATATAGAGGAAATGGAGTGGTGAAACAACAGGTTTAACAAGATGTCCAACAAGCTATCTAAAATTAGCCTAACATGCATTAATTATGTGGATGGCTAAAGTAGTTATTAATAAAAAATTAAGTTGGAGTTTGAGTTTGAGTTAACTCCTAAGATAGTTAAAGGCTAACCATCAGCATTCAAGGCTAACCATCAGTGGTTAAGGGTCAACCATCAACAGTTGAGAGGGCAAAGTTAAAATGGTAGAATTAGCCATTATGACTTATGCTTGGTAGTTGAAAGTTTGTGAAATGGTCCCAAGGGGGTCTCAGGGTGATCTAAGGGTCAACATGACATCTAGAACCATAGTGTGTAGTTTTATAGTGTCTACATTTTGCCCCTTTTTTGTTATGTAGTTTATATGTACAAGCTAAAAAATAAAAAATGGATGGTGGGTCAAAGGTTCAACTGCCTTGAGTATGGTAGAAGGTGTTCCCCCTCAAACACGGAAGTCATGAGGTAAAACAAAATTGGGTGTGGGTTTGATAAGTGGCTATGTTTTTGATAAAGTTGGTGATAGGTTAGGCATTGAAGTGCAAACATGCACAAAAAAAGTGACTAAGTATGATATCACATATCACACATAGACTAGTTTTCCATAGTTGAGGTAGGTGTAAAACATGGTTGGTATTAGAAGGAGAAGTGACAAGTGGAACAAGTGACTGTATTTAGGTGTGGCAGTTATGGTTGTACTCATAAATGCAATTCTCCTAGATGAGGTCAATGTATTCATAGGTATCCAAGGTAGGAAGTGATCCTAAGAGAATAAAAATGGTTGGTGCACAAAGGCAACATAAGTTAAAAATATGCAAATATGGTAGAGTAGTTGGTGTGATCAAAATGACCAAGGCAATGTTATCACAAAATATGTGAAAATTGGGAAAAAATGACCAATGTTGAGGTGACATGGTTGGTTGTTTGGTTGGCAGAGAATGTGTATGCCAATGGTTGGTAGTGGTGATTATGATTATGTTGAAAAAGTTTGGGTGGGATTACAAAATCCTTAAATGGGTTGATCATTAACAGTCATGTAATGACTATTAGCGATCATATGTAAGCCCTAAAAGGGAGACCATAAAAGGTAAAAATGGGGTTTAATTTTCTCATTTGTGGATTTGTGACCTTCAGTGATTAAAGTTATGTGTGAAGAAAAATGGTGATGGTTGAGTGTTCTTCATCAACAAGGGTGTTGAGTGGGTGAGATTGACTAACAGTTGATCTTTGAGAAGAGCATAGGATAGCTAACTAGGATGTAGCGAGGATGAAGGCATGGGGCTAGGTGATGATTATGAGGTCTCTTTTACAATGGTGGTCATAGAATGAGGTAGGTGATGTTCTAGAATTTGTAGCTTTAGACTTGAATTTGGTTTTGTTATGTTGTTTATTGTTGTGGATAGGTGGGTTAGGCATTTTAAAAATTTGGGTACGGGGGAGGGGGCCGTGAAATTGAGATTGAAAATTTTGTAGATGGGTGGGAGTTAGGTAGAGGGAGGGTAGAGTGGTTTAGGTAGTAGTCTATTTATTATTGTAAGAGTTTGGTGGGGTAGACCTAGGGTTAGGTCACCATGCAGTGACCGTCGATGATCATTATCGACCATCATCAGTTGATAGGTAATCATCAAATGGCTAATGAGTGAACCATTAGCGATCAACCACCTAAATGTCAATGATCAATAGTAGAGCAGTGATGGTTCCAAAAGGAACTATTGTCGATTGACACTCGATCGTCAATGGTCATTATGAGGTAAAAAAATTAATGTAAATTAATAAAAAGGGATAAAGGTTTGAATGTTGTTAAGGTGTGGTAGGGTAGATAGGTTTAAGGAGTGATGTATTATTGGTAGGATTATGTAAATGATGAGTAGATTAGATGAATAGGTTAAGGTAGGAGATGATATAAATAGGTTAACTTATAGGCAAAGTTTGACAGACTAGGTAAACTAAGGTAATAATATAGCCTTGTAGGTGAGGGAGAAGTTATAGATGTGGGATCGAGTGCCCTATATCCTCGATGATTTATGTTGAGGCATAATAGACCCAGATTGAGATCATATGACCAAGGTTAGCCTAGTAGGGATGAGGTACTAGTATCACATGTCACACGATGCAACTATGTTAGTGTCTCTCATCAAGATATGGGACCCAGCCACTAACATGTTCTTACTTTTGATTGGAGAGATCACTATTCTAATGGAGGACATCCACTGGAAAGTGCAATTACCAATACAAGGTCATCTGATATATCATATTAGCAGTGATGAGCAAGATGAGCAGATGGATCACTTGTATGGAGAGGACCTCATTTTTATGAGATGACACTCAAGGGGATTACATTATACACCTCTGTATCACTAGGATAGGAGAGTGAGACATATATTTATGATTATGATAGCCATCACATGTTATACTCTACCAGATTCTAGCAGTGGTAGATTTCCATACCTGTTACTAGGTATACTTATTGATATGTGATTGGATCAAATAGTATTTGTATGGGCACCTATCCTTTTATTACAAATCTATCAAGAGTTATAGGGGTACCATGCCCACAGGAGATACAAGATTAGCATCAGTTTCATTTTACATTACTAGGCCTACGAGCATATTAGGATACTTAGACCAGGTGGGCTACCATGGCATGGATTTGTGCAGATGAACTTCAAAGTCAGCTACATGAGGTGGAGAGGTGATTACACTCTGACAGGACCAAGGGGAGGAGAATGGGACCTAGATTGTTACTGAGATAGGATAGAGGCACTAGGTGAGGGTGAGGTCATTTAGCACCCATACATCAGATTCCCTATATGAGCAAGATCTTCTAGGAAGACCCTATATTTATAGAGCTACAAATGTATTTTTGGGAGGTGAGACCATGAGGTGGAGCTCATCCCCTTTGATAAGGTCAGGAGATAGTTTGGGCTCATCTAACATATTATGGGGGAGTTTTTGAGGTAATAAAGGGAGGATGCAAATTATCATTGCTTACTCCCAAGCTAGTTGACAAGTTCATTGGCCATGAGCTTCTACTAGTGAGCATAGAGATTGATGATGCAGGGATCACTAATGAGTACCCCACATGGTTTTAGGCACATTATGATGCAATAGTTTTTGGAGGAGATGATGGCCAGTAGGATATGGATGTGGACATAGAGGTGATGGTGGGGATCATATGGATGAGGGTGCCCCTAATAGAGAGGCATTTCTCATAGAGAGAGACTATGCACAGGCAGCACTAGCCACAACACATGGAGCCTTAGCAGTGGTGACCTAGGAGAGAGACACAACACAGGGCCAAGTGGTCACTCTTATTGGGAAGAGAGATTAGGCTAGAGCTTAGCTAGTTATGGTTATATAAGAGAGAGATGATTTTAGACAAGTAGGATAGTGAGTACCAATACTTACATGACATTAAGGACTATCTTTATAGTGAGATATGTAGCAATAGTTGAGGAACTAAGGTATTATGAGGCCTTAGTTTTTACACATCTTCCAGATGAGCCCATGTGGCATGAGTATAGATCAGGGATCACTTGAGGGGCTAGTAGTGTGACACCAAGTTAGTGGGATGCATCTATAGATGGACAAGTAGGTTCAGGGGTCAGGCAAGCTCCAGGAAGCGATGGTACTCCAAGACCATAGAGTCCTATGAGACCTTATATTATTGATGTACTATATGATTTTAATACTTGCCTACAACCTGATGTAGTGAGATGTATATATCCCTATGCGAGACATGTAAATTATTGTCATATATGATGATCATTTTGATTAAGAGTTCATGATGTGGTTATGGGTTTTAGATGTTATGTATGGATGTGATGATGTGAATACTTAATTTATGTTCATGATGGTGTTGATATTGATAGATGTTGTGTTATGTTTATGATGATGATTAAGATTTTATATTTTGTTAGACATGGTTATGATGCTTGTGATTTTTTGTTATGGTTATTGATGATTATGTTCATGGTGATTATGCTCATGTTTTAAATTAATGAGTCTATGTTTCCTTATCTAGATTAGACATGTGGTGGATAACATATGTGAATGACTCGTTCATTTTTGATGTATGATTAAATAGTTGTAGATATGATAGATGGTTTATGATTAGTTGATGTGATTGGTTATTATATGATGTTTGATGCATGAGATGGTTAATTCATTAAAATGTTCTTATGATTAAAAACACTTAAACAAATAAGGTAAGAAGGAAACCACTAAATAAAACATATAATTGGTAGGTAAATGTTTTTAATGAATTGCATTTGTTTAGATTAAGGTGAAGCAATCTTAAAACACATAGAGTAAGTTGGATAACAAAACTAAATGTGAGAAAAGATAAGAGAGAGAAGATAATCAAGAGACACGTGTCATAATGAATGAATCAACAAGTGAGTATGAGAGAATAAAAAGAAGGCATGATGCTTATTCTTTGGCAAAGATGAAAACAAACTAAAGTCAGATCTGCTTATGAACATAAACCCTTAGAATGCTTCACATTAGTGCTCATTAGTTAGTTAAAAAAATTCTTAATCATATAATATCAATTAAGCTCAGAAATCCCTTGTTTATAGAGGGTATAAAGGGGAGATGAATGAAAATGGAACCTTCTTGTGAGACTAGCATGCCTCTTCTTTAGGTTAATAAAGAGCCAGTATAAACAAGTCCATGTCATATAAGGTGTAGACTAATTGATGCCGAAATTCTACTTATGAAAGCTGAATGCAGCTTCCAAAATTATTTTTACCTTTTTTTTATTTTGATAATGGGTCATTTGATTGGGAAGTTGATTGATACAAGAAGCTTCCCATGAATTTTTATTCTTTGACAAATGCTTTACTCGTCCATCCTTCAAGGGAGTGGTCTAAGTTTGTGAGATTTTTTTAAGGCTTTTGATAGTTGTCCTTAAAGGGAGTAATCTACTTTACATTGAGTAATTTTGATTGGTTTTAGAAGCTATCCTTCAAGGGAGCAGTCTACAAATACTTTGAATGACGCATAAACTATATGAGTTTTTGATTTTTTGGTTGATTTTGTTTTTGCTATTGACATGGATTTGCTTATATAGGCTCAAAAAGTTCACCTTCATGAAGGAAAAACTAAATTACAAGAAGGTTAATAATGATTAAAGGAGTTTTAAATGACAATGACTATGGGAATCCATTCTATAAAAGGGGTAGAAATTACCATGAGAACCATGTCATGGGTAGAGCCATGGTACCCATGTGTAATATTAGGCTAAAGTTGTGATGGAAAATCACATGATCCAAATATAATTGGTTGTCCTTAAAATAAGGAGATGAATATTGGTGAAAATAAGGAATGAGCCTAAGTTAGACAAAAGGTGAGTTTGATCTTGTTTAACAAAATAAAGGATGCACATGCGAAGCATTAAGGGGCTCAGGTTCTAGTTTCCCTTCAAGAGAGGACAACCGATAAGCTCTCAATCCATACTTGTGCATTATGATATAAGGTCCAAGCCAATTAAAAGCAAACTTGCCCCATTTGCTCTTCTCCATATTGGTTACATGTTGATTTTCCTTTAAAACAAGATCTTCAATACTAAATTATCACACTTTGAATTGTTTATTATAAGCGTGCTTGATTCATTCTTGATATACACGAAGATGGGTAATCATGACTAAATGATACTAGTCAAGTAGCTCAAGTTGAGATAAACATTCTTGACGATAATCACCCTTAGAGATAATATCTTGAAAGGATATGCAAAGAGAGGGAATTTGGAATTCGAGAGGCAAGACAACCTCTTCTCCAAACACAAGATAGAAATGGGTAACAAATGTATGGGTTTGAATGCTAGTAAAATGTTCCCATAAGGCGAAGGGGATGTGTAAATGCCAATCCCAACTAGATGCATTAACCATTTTAGTTAGCATGTTATTGAGGGTTTTGTTAGAAGATTCAACCTATCTATTTGATTGTGGATGATAAGGTGATGATAAACTTAACTTGATACTAAATGTGTCACAAAGGCCTTGGACTTTCTTGTTCTTAAAAGACTTACCACTATCAGTGATCATTTTATGTAGAACATCAAAATGATAAATAATGTGATGGTTGATAAAATTGACAATATTTTTAGCTTTGGTTGAGATGAGAGGAATAACCTCTACCTATTTGGTGAAATATTGTATTGCAATGATGATAGAATGATGTCACTAAAAAGAATGGGGGTTAATTTCACCAATAAGATCCAGACCCCATTATGAAAAGGTCCATAAATCTTTGGATACTTAGAGGCTATGGTTAGGTACATGATGTAAATTAGCATTTTTTTGGCATTTAACACACTTATTCACATAATCACAATAATCCTGGTTAAGGGTGGGCTAATAGTAACCAATGTAAAGGATACATTTAGCAATAGCTAGGCCACTAAAATGTCCCCTATAAACCCCATCATGCATTTCCCTGATATCATGAGAGGCCTTGTGACTACGTAAGTAGTAAAAAAAAGGGTCATTGAAGCTATGATTGTAAAGGATTCCCCCTAATATCGTATAATGAGAGGTACTTTGAATGAATGCTCTTCAACCATTCCTAGAAAGATTAGAAGGGATGATGGAAAGGTGGAAATAGTCAAAGATCTACTTATACTAAAGGTCAGGTTGGGTATCTTCTATATTAAATATGGTTGGAGGGTCTAACTTGATATAATAAGGCACCGTAAGATGATGGATAATTATATATAGCTTGGAATCAGAGGGTACATATGGGATCCAGGTTGTGAGAGAAGCCATTGTATTGACAAACTTATTCATAGATCATAGAACAGTTTGGATAAGGTAGTGTTTAAATGATGCCAAGATTACATCAACTAGTTGCTTTTACTCTTTCAAAACATCATTCTTACATTTGTAAGACCAATTGATTTAGTTGACCATGAGTTTGGAGTCACCAAAAATATTTATTCTCTTAACTCCTAAGGCTAAAGTAGTTTGGAGACCTATCACTAGGGCTTCATACTCAACCATATTATTGGTAAGATCAAATTCAAGTTTGAAGGATAAAGGAAGAGGTTCAGCATCAAGGGGAATAAATATGATACCAAGTCCCTCACCATATTAGCATTTTGATCCATTGAATAACATGGTCATTTGATAGGTGATGTCTTCTTGAGAAAAGGTAGCGATGGATTCATTGAGAAACTCAAGGGAGGATGGTTGGTTATCTGCTAAGGGTGCTTCAGCCAATTGGTCGGTGATGACTTATCCTTTTATTAAATTCTATTGGAGGAACTCAAGGTCAAACTTAGCTAAGAGCATGAGCCACTTAGCCATATGCTAGTTTTGGTATGACTTGGAGTGTATATACTTGAGTGGGTTGGTATTGGTTATGACATAGGTCTTGTGGTTGAGAAGGTAGTGGTAAAGTTTGGAAGTGACTAATACTAGTGTAAGGCAAAGTTTTTTGGTATGGGTATACCAAGTTTCATACTTTATAAGCGTGGATTATGTAGTATATAACTTGCTCTTTATTTTCCTCATCTAGATAGGCCAACATTGCCCCTAAGGAGTGGTTGATGGTAGAAATATAAAAGTAAAAAGTTTGATCTTCTTTGGGAATAATGAGGATAGGTGGACATATAAGGTACTCTTTAAGTGAATCAAAGGTCTTTTGACAATCTTTCTTCCACTTAAAGGATACATCTTTCTTTAGAAGGTGGTGGAATGATTGGCATTGATCTAAGAGGTGGTGGAAAGATAAAGTGACGAATGGATTGTAACTTCCCCTACAAGCTACAAAGTTACTTGAGGTGGGTGGGAGGAGGCATGTTGAGGATTGCCTTGATTTTGGTAGGATTAACTTCAATTCATTAAAGGGAGATGATAAATCCAAGGAGCTTTTTTGACAAGACCCCAAAAATACACTTTTTGGGGTTAAGTCAAACATGGTAATGGATGAGGCACTCGAAGATAATCTTGAGAATGGCCAAATGATCTTTATTATATTTGGATTTCCCAAGAAGGTCATCGACATAGTCTTTTATGATTTTTTGAAAAGGTCATGGAAGATGTAGGTCATAACACATTGGTAGGTTACACCAACATTCTTTAGACCAAAAGGCATGACCCTATAGTAAAAAGTTCCCTGGGAGGTGATAAAGGCATTTTTGCATTGATATTCAAGGGCAATTAAGATTTGATTATAACCTGAGAACCCATCCATTAGAGATAGCATCTCATGGTTAGTTGTAAGATCAACAAACTGGTTAATGCTTGGAAAAGTAAATTCATCCTTTGGGAAATCAAGGTTAAGGTCATGAAAGTCTACACAAATGTGAAGTCCCCCTGTTGCTTTGGTGACAAAGATGACATTCGAGACCCATTAGGGATTATCAATGGGTTAAATAAAATTTATGGATAAGAGGCATTGAAGTTCTTCTTTGATAAGAAGGGTAATGTGAGCGTACATTTGATGAAGTTTTTGGGTTGGTGACTACATTATGGGTGGTGGTGGAGGGGTCAATTCTTGGCATGTCACTGTAAGACCAAGCAAATGCTATGTTAGGATCTTGTAGAAAAGAGGGGAAATCCTAAAACTCTTTGTAATTTAGTGATTGGTTAATTTTGATAATGTGTAGGTTATCTAGAGTACCCAAGTTGATATCCACAGTGGATTCATTCAACATGGTTGAAGTCTCAGGAGGAAGGGATTTGTGGATAGAATAATCTTCTACACCAAGATAGCCAAGAATGGAATCATCATCCTAACACCAAATGGTATTAATGGTAGGAGAGTCATCTCCTACCATTTTAGGATGAGTCAAAGGAATGGTTACGGTCTTCCCATCCTTTTTATAAGTCAAGTGTCTAAGGTTGATCATGTTGATGAAAAAAATTTATGGGGGATGATATCAATGGTGGAGTGGACAGTGAGAATGGGAATTCTTTGTCAATGACAGTAACAAGAGGTGATTCTATTGGTTATTTGAGTGGAGCAATATCAAGACCAAATATTTCACAAGGATTTTGAGCCTTACATGGAGGAAACTTGTGTGGTCCATGCTCGTAACATCCTAGAAAGAATCACTTCCAAGCACACCTATGGAAGTATGTCTTGGTAAACTCTAGTTTATCCAGGTAGGATAAATCAGAGGTGAATGGTCGAGGAGAAGATGAGGTCAAGGAAATGGAAAGTGGTTGATAAAGTCCCCCACAGATAATATATGTTTGGAGATTAAGAGGTCTAAAATAACTAGTGGTTCTGGTATTAGGGTCTTAACTGGGGTTCTGGACAAGGTTATCTTACTCTTGGGGAGTAGAGAAGGCATCCAAGGCCAAAAAGTGATATTCCCCAAGTGAGAGATGTTGGAATGTAGATTCTAAAGGGTCCTTTATGTGGATTTGGGTAGAAGGAATTAATGAACTAGTTGAGGCTTGGTTGGTAGAAGAAGTGGAATCATTGTTGGTTGATGAAGACTTGGCGGTCGGAAGGAGGAGAACATCATTCAAGTAGTACATCATATTACATGATGTAAAAGGATTAGGGTCAGCTTGATTGGTAACCACTTGACCATTTTTTTCAAAAGGGTGGATAGTACATAATTACTAGAATATATCTAAGGGCATCCAAACAAAACATTGTACTAGAACTCACCTTCCACTACGTAGAAGAGATCAACAAACATGTGAGGTCCTAGATGAATGTGGAGAATGATAGTGCCTAGAGTTATTGCCATAGTGTCATTGAAATAATGGAGTATCGTTGTGGTTTCCAACATGATGTCATCTGGTAATTTCAACTAGTCATATGCATCAGAGGAGATAATGTTGATGTTATCCTCTCCATCAATCATAACCCTTTTTATACAAGGTTTGGTTGATGTATACGATAATGAAGAGAGGAGGATTTGTATCCTAGGGATGAATGGAGGGTATTTCTAAATCTTTAAAGGTAACAAGGGTGGAAATCTAGAGGGATCTAACAAAGGCTGCTGGAGGTTGTGGGTCTTCTAGTTGGACCCCTATGGATTGTAAATCTTCTATCATTGCCTGGTGGTAATGGGGTGAGGTATTGATTAGTTCATATAAACTCGTCTTCATTAGTGTTTGGTGAAGTTGCTTTAGAACCAATCTTTGGATTAACTCAAAAAGGTTGGAATGAGAAGCACCCAAGATGGATATCTTGGGTTTGGAAGAAGGTGTGTATGTTTGGGTTTGGTTGAGTGATTGGGTGGTAGAGGAAGGGTGTGTCCATAGGATGGACACCTTCACCTTCCCATTATCCTTTTGTTGGGCTTATGTTTATGTGACCATATAGATGGTATGGATTTGGGAAATATTTTGGTTAGAGGACTTCTTTGGTTCCTCCTCACTTTTGGATGAGACTGCAGGAACAAGTAGGTTTGGGGTGGTGGTCCATGGTTCCTAGAGTGGTTGTGGGGTTATGGGTGGCTCTTTTGATAATAGGTCATCATCACCATATAGTTGATGGATTAAGACCTGGAGAGATTTAAATTTATTTGTATCATGTCTTAGTGTTCTATGGTATGAGCAAATTAGATTGTCATCAAACCAGGATGGCTTAGGACTATGGGGGTTAAATGGTTTGATGTAAGGTAAAGTCAATCAAGCAGCTTGCAATAATCTTTTTAGGATGGTTGAGTAAGACTTAGACAAAGGTGGCAAGGATGTTGGAGTTATGATTTTGATTTTTGAGGTGGAAACCTTCTTAGGAGTAGGCTTAGTAGTGGGATTTTTGGGTGGTGGAGTATTCTTGGTGGTTGGTTTGGAGGTATAATTTTTAGAAGTAGAAGGCTTGGTAGTGCATGATTTAAAAATAGAGGGGTTAGAAGTAGGATGTTTAGTAGTGGAGGGTTTGGAGGTAGAGGGCATAAAAAGAATAGGTAGTGGAATACCTAAGAGAGGAGGTTGGGTTTTGGTTGTCTTTGGGATATGTGTTTTCTTAACCAAAGGATGAGGTCTTAGGAGGGAAGAAGTATGTGGTCCCAAAATGGAAGGCAAGGTAGAAATAACTGGTAAGGTTCTAGCTTTCAAGATCTCAGGTCGCTCCTCCTTCTTGGTCAACTTGAATTGTGGTTTCTTTTCTGGGTTATGTGGTGCTAAGTCCAAATTTAAATGAGGGTGAGTAAGGCTCTGAGTAGGTAGTATGCCTAGGTTTTTGACGGTCTTGGCTGGGATGGGGGAAGCTACTTGATATATGTTAGGTGGAGTTGGTTTGGTTGGTTCAACTATGGCTTGAGGGGTAGAGATTTATAATGGTTTGGTTGAGATGATGGTGGGTTCAATAGTGGAAGTGGAAGGTTGGGTTGACAATGATGTGGTTGGGGGCTCTTGTTTGGTTGGGTAAGGAAGCCTGAGACATTGCCAAAATGTGGTATGATATGCATTGGGTTGGGATAGGTACTCCAAGTTTTAAAAAAATCTAGAAAAAGGCTTAGAGATGAGTTTAATCCCTTTGATATTGGTCTCAAAGGAAAAACCCATGGGTGGAGAGAGAGGAGTGGTTACCTCATCCTTTTCCTCAATCAAAGGCTCCAAGGTTTGGGAAGGTGAGTCTTCTATAGGAGAGGTAGGTAGAGTGACCTCTTCCTTAGGAATGCTTTCCAAAGGAAGAGTGGATTGTTGTATGATGGAAGAGAAAGCTATGGTGTTAATGGTTACTTCTTTTGGTATGTCTTCCAAAGGATAGATTGGTAGTTCCACTACCTCGATAAGTGGAAAAAGGGGAATGGTTGTTTTCTTTGTTTTAGTTTCCAAAGGAATAGAAGGTGACTCCACTACCTCAATAAATTGAGGGGAAGGAAAGGTGATTTGGGCAATGGTTTCTTCAACAATGAGTTCACTAAGAACCATAGTAATGGTATAGACCTCATGGTTGTGATAGGATTCTGCTCTATTATTTTCATTATTCACATAAGGGGCATGGTTGGGGAGTGGTTGTCTAAAGATGTCAAGTGATTGATTTGGGGGTATATTAGGGTAATCCAACAAAAGTTCTCCCTTGTCAATCAGAATTTAAACAACATTTTAAAAATTATTTCATGTATTAACATCATGCCCAATTACACGATGGAAGGCACATAATTCATTTTCATTATAATATCCAGGTACAGGGTAAGAGGAATCAAATTATTGTGGAGGTTTAATCAGTGGGAGTTGTATGATATTTGCTTTTAACAAATTTTCCAAGATCGAAGCATATGAATCCTCTATTGGAGTAAACTATTTTTTGTTATTGCGGTTTTGGTTTCTAATGTTTTGATTGGAGGAATTGGAAGATTTTGGATGCTTAATGACTGGTGGAGGAGTGGTTTTAAGGATAATCACATTCGTGGTTCCCTTGTTTTTGGTGTTAGTGTTGGTTTGATTATTGGGTTTGGAGGAGGAAGCTTCAATTGATTTGAAGGTGTAATTCTTGTTTATCAATTTCAAATTCCCCTCATCAATGGCTTTATTCTCTAACTTTTGTGCCATGGTGAAAGCTTCATCAAAGGTCCTAAAAGTCTGAACTCGTAAAGTGGAGGAAATGTGTTTGGCACAAGCCTAAGCAAAAATCTCATTCAGCTCAGGTTGGGGCAAAGGGAAAGAGAGTTGGTTTATCAAGTTTCTCTAATGGGCTACAAAGTTAGTAATGGACTCATCATCAAATTATCAGATGGAGTAAAGATCAGTGATGGAAAATTTCTAAGAGATGTTTATGGAAACGTGATCTAAGAAGGTTCGAGCTAGTTGGGAAAAATAAAAGAGAGAGTGCTTGGTAATAGCACTATACCAATCTAGCATTGGACCTGATAGAGACATGGGAAAGGTGTGAAGAAGGAGAGCATCATCATAGGCAATCATATAGAAAGATTGTCTCATTGATCTCAGATGTTTTTTAGGGTCATCCTTGCTCTAAAATTTTGAAAATTTTAGGAGCTCCCATTGAGAAGGATAAAGTTGAATGGGGATGGATGGGTGAATTGGTTTATTACAGATTTGGCCATATGATAAGAGGTTATGGGTGCCAAAAATGTATGAATCTAAAGTGGTCATTTTATCCATTAACATCTTAATAAGTTCTATTTGTGGTTATGCACCCCTATAGTTGTACGGCCGACTATGTTGGGTTTTGGTAGGTGAAGCATAAGGATAGATAGCAGAAGGTTGGTAGTTTATCACATATTGATGTATGGACATGGGTGGTTGGGAGGATGTCATGAATGGGTAGGTGGACATAAGAGGCTAGGTAGAGGATGGATCCATATACCCTTATGGGTTAGGGATGTAATTGAGGTTTGGTTCAATAAGAACCTATTAAGGAATTGACATGGGTTAGGTTGGGTGATGAGGCCACGATATGCCCATTAAATGTACAATAAATGACCTCATCTTACTCTTTTTGTATTAAGTTTGACTGCATTTTGTGACTTTTATTTGATCTGATATGAGTTAGGATGTAATTGTCCATCTTTCATTGATTATGATTCTAACATTTAAAAGCTTTGTAATTCCTAAAAAAGAATTTTGTAAAATTCAAGTTTTGTAATAAAATAGTCATCATCATGCTAAAGAATAAATATGAAGTGGATTACATATTTTTGGAAGCATTGGAATCAATATAGCTTAGTTCTGGAACTCCACCATGCTATTACAAGTTATGTCACTTAGTTCCAAAACTTTCGGATTTAGTTCTAAAAATTTTAGATTTAGTTCCAGAACTCTATATTTAGTTCCAAAATTATCATAACTTTCACGGTTAGACATGGAATGATTTCCTTTAGTTTCAAAACTCTTCTAAAGTTTTGGAATTGATAAAGATCTATTCTAAACGGCTGACAATCTGTCAAATCAATGATCCTATTAATCGAGAGCAGACTTCTAATTTCCATACTTGCAGATCTAAGACACTTATCACACAGATGTACATTGAGCCACATTTTAATTCAGCATCTATTATGTGCACAATTCAGTTCCATCGTATCCATGAAATAGTTACGGCCATCAATGCACCACAAGAAAGAAGAGTATATATACAGACCTGAAAGAATATAGGAAAGGGGGTATTAATTGAAGAATAGAGGGATAAGGATAGATATAGATTGATACAGATCTAGTACATTTTTGTAATGTAGAATATTTTATCAATAAAATAGCCATTTCTATTTTGAGAGAGAATTAAGTTGTTAAATCCTATTTCTAGGTGGAGTAAGGGCCCACTCCTTGAAGAATCAGGATCTTTATTTTTGTTGGTATTTTTATTTTATTTTCAAAAGCAAATAGGTAGATCTGTTAAATTTATAAATGCTTTCAATTTTTTAAGTTAAAATGTTTTGTAGATTTGTCCCTACAGGTGTTCTAGATTAAGTTCTCATTTCTTTGCAATCATTTTCCAAGCATTTTAAATTGTGTGATTAATTCTATAAAGTGTGTTTATTTCCAGCAAATTCATTTCTTCAAAGTGTGTTTATTTCCAACAATTTATTTCTGTAATATGTATTTACTTCCAGAAAATTTTCATCATTTGATTCCAATAAGGTTTTAACCAAGAAGTCCTTAAGACATTAAAGATCCCCCAAAATAAAAGAAAAATACAAATACCTACGATCAATTACTAATTTGCTAAGATTCTTCTTGTTGCATATAGCTTTAGACACACCCCTAGTTGAATATGACATCAACAGAGAGTTAATTAAATGAAGGGAATAATGACACCCATCATTTTTGGTGCCATTGCCAAGGAACAACTAGTTGGAATTTTCTAATTAGGTGTCAACAAGAGCAACAATCATATATTTAGTAATTGAAGAAATCTTCCCTAAGTTATCACAAAATTTATGAGTAGACCAAGAGACTCCAAGGGTAGATTTCTCCCAAAAATATTTGAACAAGAATTTCCATCATCCTCTAGTTTAAATAAGGAAGTTGAGCAAGAATTAGAGGCACCATTATCTCCTACAAGACACAAAGCAAAGTTGTCATCTTTGGAATTTTTGGATCAGTCACCAGAAGCAAGTAGAAATTTAGGGAGAAGGATTATTTCTCAAGATCCATTGAGGGAAATTTTTGATTCTCAATTGAGTAGTCAACCTCCTACTCGTGACTTTTCACCATCTCCAAAGCAGACCACATACCACATTGACTGGGAGAAGGGACTAGAAAATACTAGAGAGATGGCACGTGAGGCTGGAAGAGAACCTGAGAGAACCTTTACCTATCTCATTTAGTTGGATGATGATGAAACCACTATAAAGAACATTTCACCTACACACTTGCCCACATTTAGGGGAATGTCATATGAGGAACCTGACCAATTTCTGTTTGAGTTTAAAGTACTATGTCAGACTTATGATTACAAGATAGATAATCAAAAACTCAAGTTGTTTTCATCTACCCTAAAGGATGCAGCAATGAGGTGGTTTATGGGATTAGCATCTAATTATATTACCAATTGGGAACAAATGGAAACTGTCTTCCTAGACAAATATCAAGATTATTGTAGAGAAAGAAATCGAAAGGAAGAATTTTTCAAAATCAAACAAGAAGAGGATGAAAATATGGAAGATTATTTGGATAGATTCCTCTTTGTGAGTAAAAAATACGGATTTGTACTTCAAAAAGAATTAAGTAAAACCATTTTTCTCAAATATGTGGATGATAAATCTAGGGAAACCCTTAATTTAAGTAGCGGTTGAAACATTGCTCAATTAAGAATGGACGAAATCATAAAAATTTATAGAAACTATTCAAGGACACGGGGTGGACCTAGAAAGGGAAATGCTTAAAAATTTGAATCCATATATGAAAAAACTGATGGATGAATTGGCAAACTTTAAAATAGACATATTAGTTTAATTAACCTCCACCATGGATAGATTGTAAGCTAAATCAAATGCCCAAATTGAACCATTAGCTATGTATTGTCCTAGATGCAGGAAGACACATGCAATAAGGGAATGTCCTTTGGATAAAATAGAAGTATGTCTTATCTATGAATCTAAATAACATGATACTCATGCTTGTTCTCTTCTTTCACTCATAAAAAATTAGTTCAAATAAACTAGTACATCATCCACCACAAAAGAATTGAATTTTGTTCAGAGACAACCCAGCCAAGGGCAGTTTATGCCAAGACCAACTCCTAATCCTTGGATGATGCCATGGGTAGCTCAAACAGTACCACAAAGTTGGGGACAGCCACCTTGGGCCCCTCAACCAACATGGCATCCTCAAGATTGGGGAAGTCAATTTTGTTATACTTAGGGACATCAGCAACCTTGGGCTGGTCAAGGAAATCCTTATGCTTGGCCACAACCTAGATGGGGCCCTAGTAATTATGTGTAAGAGAAAACATATCTAAATTAGAACCAACAAGCCATAATGGGATCTCCAACACAAAATTTATAGGCTGAAAATGTAGTCTAAACACAAATACCAGCACAACCAGTAGCAAACCCAAGAAACAAACAAACAACTCTTGTATATGAAATAGAACCAAAAAAATTAGTTGATTTAAATGCAATGGATTATAAAAACATTCAAACTAGATCTGGCAAAATAGTTAGCAGTCTACTGGTTATAATCACTAAAATGATAGAAGAAACTAAAACCCCTAGTCCGGTTGCACCTAAGGAAGATGAAAAAGAAAAAGATAAGGAAATAGAAAGAAATTCTACTGAGATTCCATTTCCAAAAATATTTTAAAAAGCCATAAAAATTAAAGAATCTGAATTGGTGCAGGAAATAAGAAGATTAAATATTAAAATACCGTTGTTACAAGTAATCAAGTATATTCTAGAGTTGAACAAGTTAATCAAACTGTTATGTTTTAAAAAACCTGGAAGAAAGAAACAGTACCCCAAGACTATTAAGGTAGAAGGGAAACTTGTTGATTTATTAGTAGGAAAATTTCTACTTCCCATATATGGAGATCCTGGTAGCCCTGTTATTTTTGTCTCTATAGGGAATAAAGATATAACGTTTTGATTTATTTGGGAGTAGCTATCAATGTAATGATAGTGGACACTTTGAAAACATTACCATTAATAGCATACAACCTACTAACACCATATTGCATATGGCAGTTTAGTCTATATCAAAACTAGAAGGAGTTATTGAAGATGTGGCAGTAATGGTGGAGTCATAGGAATATCCAGTCAACTTCCTTATATTGCAGCCAAAAGGTAAAACACTTGGTTATCCCATTATTTTGGGCAGACCATGGTTAGCTACAGTTGTTACATTAATTGATTGCAGGTCAGGTGATATGACTATTACAAATGGTAAGAATTCTAAGCAAATTTCATTATATCCCTCTGCACGACCTTTTATTGATAATCAAGAGAAATTATGGGTTGATAATCCTGATATTAATGAGAAAAATCTATCTTCTTTGTCTATGATAACATTGTAGGATCATGTATGAGAAATAGAAGATATGGTTAATCCTCTATTGAATGAACACCAATTATCATTGGAGATTTCGAGCTTAGTTCTGGAACCTGCAGAATCTATTTTGAAAACATCACAATTAATTCTAGAATCACATCAACAACAATTCCCTGCAAATGAAGATAATTTTTCTCTGGAGGAAAGAGATTTCTCTTGGGGAGAGGAAGGATTTGTAGCTTTAGCTTTACAGATATCAAGAAATGATGAAGAATTTCTAGAAAATAGTAGTAACGAGGAGTTTGACCTACAACAAGATAAGTATCATAACTCTTCCTGCTATCTTTTGTCCAGCATTCTGTCTCAAGGAACTTTTGGAGATGTTGTTACATATCATATGTTGTTACCACATGCATGTCCACTAAAAACCTTAATGGAACCCTTTCAATAAATTAGTTCATCATATACTAGAACCAAACATGTTGAGATTCAACCAGGTAAAATTTTGAATATTAATAGCTGGTTAAAGAATGATGAAGAAGCCAAACTATTTGATGTTCTGAAAGATCATAATAAAGCTTTTGCTTGGGACTATAGAGACATGAAGGGAATTCATCTGAGTATCTGCACCCATCACATTTATACTGAAAACATTAGACCAGTTAGGCAACCTCAGAGAAGGATTAATCCAGCCTTAAGGGCTATAGTCAAACAAGAAATTGAAAAACTATTACAAGTAGGTTTTATCTACCCTATCTCAGATAGCCAGTGGGTGTCTCCTCTTATAATTGTCCCTAAAAAGAATTAAAAATGGAGAATTTATGTTGACTATAGGGAACTGAACGAAGCCACCCTGAGAGATTATTTTCCCTTACCATTCATAGATCAAGTCTTAGATAACCTTTCAGGTAAACAGTAATTTTTCTTCTTGGATGGCTTTAGTGGATACAATCAAATCAGAGTTGTTGTTGAGGATTAGGACAAAATTATATTTACTTGTCCATGGGGTACCTTTGCTTATAGGGTATTACAATTTGGACTATGTAATGCTCTAGCAACCTTTCAAAGAGTTGTATTAGCAATTTTTGCAGACCTAACAAATGACTGTGTAAAGGTATACATAGATGACTTTATTATGCATGGAGATAAATTTGATGATGCCTTAAAAAATTTAGATAGAGTATTAACAAGATGTGAATAACATCACTTGTCTCTTAGTCATGAGAAATGTTTGATGATGGTTGATAAAGGGATTGTATTAGGACACCATATTTCAAATAGAAGAATTCAGGTCTACCAAAACAAAATCAAGATTATTTTAGACTTGCCTATTCCTCAAACCCCCATAGATATCAAGTCATTTTTAGGGCATGTTGGATACTATAAGCGCTTTATCAAGGATTTTAGTAAAATTGATACCCACATGTTTAAGTTGTTTACCAAGGACTGTGAATTTCTTTGGGATGAAAAGTGTCAACATGCTTTTGAAGAAATTAAAGAGAAATTAGTAACTGCCCCAATATTGAGAGGACCTAATTAGGAGAAATCTTTTCACATCCAAATTGATGCCTCAAATAACTCAATTGGTGCAGTTTTGGGACAGAAAGATGAAGAAATAAAAATGTATGCTATTTACTATCTTAGTAAAAATTCACTCCCACTGAAAGAAATTACACTACCACTAAAAAAGAATTTTTGACTGTGATCTATGTAATTAATAAATTTAGACATTACATTATAGGGTACAAAATATTTGTACATACAGATCACTTAGCAATTAAATATTTAATGAACAAACCAGTGGTTAGAGGTAGAATAATTAGATGGTTATTACTTCTACAAGAATTTGATATTATCATTGTGAACAATCTAGGTAAATATAATGTGGTAGCTGATTTTTTGTCAAGACTGACCACTACAAGGGAGCAAGATCCAGTCAAGGACAACTTTCCAAATGAATAATTGTTTGTTATTTTAGCTGATACACCATGGTTTGTTGACATGGCAAATTATCTTGCAACAGGGAAGTTTCCTCCTTCTTTAACTAAAAAACAAATAAAGAAGTTAATCAAAACCAGTGCACAGCTCAAATGGTTAAATGGAATGCTATTTAAATGTAGTCCTAATTTGGTTTTACGCAGGTGTGTAAGAAAAGATGAAATCTTTGACATCCTCTGAGCATGTCATGATGAACCAAGTGGAGGACACTATTTAGTGAAAAGAACAGCTCACAAAATACTTGACACTGGTTACTATTGGCCATCTTTGTACAAAGATGTGAAGACATATATCAGGCGGTGTGATCCTTGTCAAAGGATGGGACAACCAACCTTTACCAATGAAATACCTCTGCAACCTCAAGTAGTGATTGAACCATTTGAGAGATGTGGATTAGATTTGGTTGGACCCTTTAATCCTCTTCATAGGAAAAATAGCTCATTTTTATGTGTATTGATTATGTGACAAAGTGGATAGAAGTGCAAGCTTTAATAAATGCCACTGAAGAAGCAATTATTGATTTCTTTTAGCACAAAATTATGGTAAAGTTTAGAGCACTAAGAAGCTAAGTTTCAGAACAGGGACCACAATTCATGTCCAATATGATCCAGGGTTTCATAATGTATTATCAGATCAATCATAGGAAGTCATCTCCCTATCACCCACAAGTAAATGGATAAGTTGAAGTAATAAATAGAGAATTAGAAAACATCCTCACTAAAATAGTTGAAGCAGGAAGAAGATATTGGGTAAAGAGACTACCTGAAGTTGTCTAGGCGTACAATACAACTTGGAAAACTACAACAGGGTTTTCAATATATGAATTAGTCTATGGGAAAAAGCCCTTATTACATATTGAGTTTGAACTACAGGGATTGAGGATAGCATCTAAGGTGGGGATTGAATTAGATGTAACTCAAAAGGAGAGAATCCTTCAATTCAATGAGTTGGATGAATTAAGAATGAAAGCACTTCACCAGACAGAGATAATCCAAGATCAAAAGAAGCAATGGCATGATTCACATATCAAGGAAAGGCAATTCAAAGTAGGAGATTCGGCATTGCTATTTGATTATAAGTACCAATAATTCAAAGGTAAATTGAGAATCAGATGGTTGGGACCTTATCGAATTGAGCAGATATTTGACAATGGTTCTATTCAGTTACTTCCCATTGATGGAAGCATAAGAATACTCTTGGTCAATGGACACATGTTAAAACTTTATAGGAAGCCTCCTACTAAGGATGAATTCTTGAAGCAAATTGAAGTAGATAAAAAAAATTGATCATATGGAAGAACCCAGTTCTTCCAAAATGATCAAATAATCAGATAAATAGATCCAGAATAAAGGGAAAAGAATGAAAATCAGTAAATAGTATTCTCTTCCCAAAAAAAAAAATCTCTCAAAGATCAATTGAAAACCAGTGATGGTGGTTGGTCTTCACAAAGAAATGGCTAATTCAAAATAAAAACTTCTTTGGAATTCTAAATTTTTTTTAACCATTTTCCTTTTTGTTTCATATTTTTAGGAATGATGAGTTATCATGACAGAAAGATTACATCATTAAGGATGGTAATTATGTTTTTAACTTGTTAAAGGTTAAATTGAAAGTTTGCATGTGTGATTAGACTTGATTTAAAAGATTAGTATGATGGATCATCTATTGTACATTATGATTAAAAGTGAGAAATTATGAGAATGATATTGATGGAATAAATTGGTGGCATAGTTATAAAGAGTCATTATTATTATTGAATCGACAAAGTAAAACCTAGTTACAGAAAAAACTTCAAGAGAGATACAACAAATTAAATTCGTCAGTTCCACAACTAAGTATAGTAGTTTTATAGTCGAATTCACCACTTCTGCCACTAAGAGAAGAGTTCTTTAGCTAGCTTGCATAAGATTAAATAAGAATAAATAATGGGGATTAAAAATAAGTTAGAACCAGAGGATGATACCCAGCTCCTTGCAGATGAAGAAGTGGCAACTATCTTTCAACAAGCATGATGGCTGGAATTTCTAAGGAAATTCCCTAAATATAATGATAAATTGGTAAGAGAATTTGTTATCAATTTAGAAAAAATAAAGATAAATATTAGGAAGGTTTTCATTCCTTTTTCTATGAATGTAATAAGTATGATATCGAGAGTACCAATGGTGCATGTTCCAAACCCTATCAAAGGGACATTAAAAGACCTGGTTGAAACCCTATTGAAAGAGGGGGAAGCTAAACCCCAATATCTTTATAACATAAAGAAAATCATCAAAGGAGTTAGAAGGGCTAGCTTGCCCAAACCCTTTGATAGAGTAGCATTTTGGATAGTTAAGTATTTAACCTGTGATGGACAATTTGGGTCAATAGGAAGAGAAGTCCTAAAAATCCTCATATACCTTAGATATGGAGCCAAAAAATTAGAATATATAGTAAACCTTCCAAGGTTTCTTTTTGACTCCATCCATACAATGGCACAAAGGTATTCTTGGGGTGTAGGAAAAATTAGACATCATGGGTTAATGCATTTATTATGCCAGCACCATTTCCTTTCAAAGAAATATGTGGAAGAAATATGGGAAAAATTTCTTGGCAAGTTTACACAGAACCCTGGTATTCTCAAAAGAGTAATAGCAACTCCTCCTACCCTTTTAATTCATTTGGAAATTGATACCACTGATAAGGAAAAAAAAGAACTTGGAAGAGAGGAAATACCAAAAATAAGAACTAAAATTGCAAACAATATTATGCCTTCTCAAGAAATTCCTTCTTCTGCAGAAGCTACAGAAGAACTAATACCTGTCTCTGACTGTGACGGTTCACCTAGCCTTGAGAAAGAGGTGAAAATTAGAAAAATATCTAAGAGGAGACCCATTTTTGCACATTTTGAGGCTCCTCAAAGAAGGAGAAGTCATAAAAGGTCTAAAAAAATTCTAGAGGAGATGGAAGAACAAGAAGGCTAGAAACTAAAGCTACTAATATTTTGGGTAGCATAGCCATGATTCCTCCTAGACCAAGCCAAAAAGAAAAATAAAAAGAAGATGAAAGATTTGAGGAGCAAGTTTTCCAAGAAATGGGTGAGTCAGTAGCACCATCACATGCAGAAGATGAATAGCCATCTTAGAAAAGGAAAGGGAAATCCCCTCTGGTGGAAGAAGAATGCTTAACTCTCCAAGAAATTTTAGAAAAAGAAAAAAATCAATAGGTTGAATAGGCTCTATTTTTGTCTAGAGCAAAGCTCATTATCAAGGAAAAGGATGAGGAACTAGATTTCCTCAAACTCAAATTAGAACAGAGAGAAATGCTCCTTAAAAAATTAACAAACCAGTTCATAGCCAAGATTGCAAAATTAGCAGAGATTAAAAGGTAGCTGATGGAGAAAGAGGAAGAATGTAAAATTTCTAGGAGACAGACCATTGTGTCAATAGTCTCTGCACACACTGAATTGACTTATCTACCACTCAAGAAATTATGGGATGATACATGCAAAGAACTCAGTGTAGTTAAGACATCAAATAAGGACTTGAAAAGCAAAGTCGAGGAAGAAAACAAAGCAAGGAAGGAATGAGAAGAAAAATTTTACAAGGAGGAAAAAGATAAATATAAATATCTTGTAAAAATACAAATGGTTTGCATGATGAGTGAAAAACTACTTGCATGCAGAAGATCTTCTCTTGCATATAGTATGTTTTTAGAAGAATAATTCATTCACTGGCAGTTGGCAAGGATAGTATGTGGCCTTTCACATGAAATAAAAGATGACGTTGATTTTTTAGCAGCCTATTCCTTAGCCAATGCAAAATAGAAACATCTTCTCTATGAATTTTACCTCTACAATTTCATGCTGTAAAAGAATTCTAGTTTTATGATCAATTTATACGTAGGGGAAAGTTGGCTTAATGTATTTGTTTCTATTCTTCAAAATCAGATTGCATGAAAAGAGAGGGAGTTAGAGCATCTATTAAAGGCTAATTCATCTGGTCTTTGTATGAGAATTCATTATGTAAACCCATCCGCCTTTGCTTCACATTTCAGAACCCATGCATTTGATACAAGGTTCAAGGAATCTTATCTTGCGAATTTACAGAAAAGCATTAATGGCTTCATATCTTATGAAAAGGAAAATTCTAATAATATTTATGATGCATGTTTGAAAATATGGGAATTTCTCTCGAAGGCATTGAAAAGAAGGGAAGTAATATCCCCTTCAAATTTGATCTAGAGTCTAAAAAGGGTAAAAGGTTTATGCACAATAGTTCCTCAGATCAATGAAGCTCACAGGCGCATATGGATAGGAATGCGAACAAGGCCACCTCTACTTCTCACCCCCATATCTCTTTGGAAAAATAGAGAACCTCAAGATCCCACTCAATTTGAGGAATGGAAGAGAAAAGTAGAAGCAGGAGTAGGGTATAGTACCTTTGAATCAAAGCATTGAAATATTCAGTTCCAGCCATTTGATCTAAGTAATCAAATGGAATACAGAATATACAATCTTGAATTTGAAGAGTAAAGTTTGTAAAGGGACTTACAAATAAGTAAGTATGGGGGAAATTATGAGGCCAGGATATGCCCATTAAATATACAATAAATGACCTCATCTTCTCTCTCTTTCTATTACATTTGACTACATTTTGTGACTTTTATTTGATCTAATATGAGTTAAGATGTAATTTTCCATCTTTCATTTATTGTGATTCTAACGTTTAAGAGCTCTGTAATTCCAAACAAAGTGTTTTGGAAAATTCTTTTGTAATAAAACAGGTCATCATCAGGCTGAAGAACAAATATGAAGCGGATTCCATGTTTTTGGAAGTATTGGAATCAATACAACTTAGTTCCGGAACTCCACCACGCTATTACAAGTTCTGTCACTTAGTTTCAAAACTTTCAAATTTAGTTTTGAAATTTTTAGACTTAGTTCAGAACTCTATATTTAGTTCTAGAATTATCAAAACTTTCAAAGTTAGACATGGAATGATTTCCTTTAGTTTTAGAACTCTTCTAAAGTTTTGAAATTGATAAAGATCTATTCCAAACGGTCGATGATATGTCAAATCAATGATCTTATTAATCAGGAGCAGACTTCTAATTTCCATACTCATAGATCCAAGACACTTATCACATAGCTATACATCTAGCCATGTTTTAATTCAGCATCTATTCTGGGCATGATTCAGTTCCATCGTATCCGTGAAACAATTACGGCCATCAATGCACCACAAGAAAGAAGAATATATATACAGACCTGGAAGAATATAGGAAGGGGGTATTAATTGAAGAATAGAGGAATAAGAATAGATATAGATTAATACAGATCTAGTACATTTTTGTAATGCAGAATATTTTATCAATAAACTAGTCATTTTTATTTTGAGAGAGAATTAAGTTGTTCAATCGTGTTTCTAGGCAGAGCAAGGGCCCACTCCTCCAAGAACCAAGAACTTCATTTTTGTTGGTATTTATATTTTATTTTCAAAATTAAATAGGTAGATCTGTTAAATTTATAAATGCTTTCAATTCCTTAAGTTAAAATTTGTTGTAGATTTGTCCCTATAGGTGTTCTAGAATAAGTTCTCATTTCTTTGCAATCATTTTCCAAGCATTCTAAATTATGTGATTAATTCTATAAAGTGTGTTTATTTTCAGCAAATTCATTTCTGCAAAGTGTGTTTATTCCAAAAATTTATTTCTGTAATGTGTATTTACTTCTAGCAGATTTTCATAGTTTGATTTCAATAAGGTTTTAACCATGAAGTCCTTAAGACATTAAAGATCCCCCAAAACAAAAGAAAAATACAAATACCTACGATCAATTACTAAATTGCTAAGATTCTTCTTGTTGCATATAGCTTTAGACACACCCCTAGTTGAATATGACATCAACAGAGATTTGATTAAATGAAGAGAATAACGACACCCATCATTGGGGGTATGGTCGGGTTGATAGGTTGAGGATGGGTAGTAATCTTTGTACTAATGGGTGGAAGGGTAAAACGTATACCACTAGGCTCTGGAATGGAGTGGAGGTAGGTGGGTTGGAACCAAGATGAAGGGTGGGACATTAGTAGAGGGTGCTCCCATGGTAAGCAGAGTATCGATGCCCAAAGGTTGGGTTAATCCTATACTAGAAGGGTTGTTAGTTGGGATGGAAGGTGTTTAGGTGTTGGTTGGTTTTGGATGGTGGTATTGGTGGGATTACTGGTATAAGAAGATGCTTGGGTGACTAAATATTGGGTGTAAATGGTGGCAATAGAGGTACTGCCCATAAGGTGGGATGACATATCATAGGGTGGGTCAATAGGTGGAACCAAATTAGGGGTACGATGGGATATGGTGTTAAGGTAATGTTGGAGGACTATGGGGTTGTTATCTATAAAGGTGGAAAAATATGTATCACCTTAGGAAACTATCCAAGGGATACTAGGAATTTCAGAAGGGTGGGGAGAACTCTCTGCATCCAAGACATACTCCATAGATAAAGGGGAAGAAGAAGATGGACTATGGTTGGTTTCAAGTAATTTAGGCTCTCAAAGTGATTTACATTGGAAATTAGTACATGTCATGATATTGGGGCCTACCCCCTCACTTCACACACTACAATAATAAGGGTATTAGGTTCTTAGGTAATATATATTGATTATCAAAGATTATACTCAACCAAAGAGATAATTGTTGGTTTATTTTCTTAGTAATGACATCCAATAAAAATAGCAAAGGGGAAAAGGTGACTGCTAGGTGATTAAATTCTATTTGGGCCTTATGCCAATTGTTTGATGTTTGCTTAGGTGTAAGTGGTTTTGTCTTATGTGTGTGATAAGAGTGAAGCTACGATTGATTTACTTGATTTAATTTAAGCTATTTGAGCTAAATATGTAAGAAAAAACAATGTAGTCAATTTAAGCCTAAAATGAATCTTTTAATTTTGTTATATAAGCACAAAATAAGAAGGGCACCTAGATGGAAAATAATAAACCTAGGTTAAGACTCAAGGGTCCCATCAGCCATGCCAAAATCTTTCAGTGATTTTTTTTATTGTATTCTTAGAAGAAGGAGAGAAGAAACTTAAGAAGGGTATGGTATAATAACTTGGTATATTGATCAAATGATTATGGAGACTCCTTTTTTTCTGAGGAGGAATAACCTTTTGGTGCCTAAAGAATGTCAAGGTGGTTGGATGAAAACTTGTTTTAGGATCCATAATAATTTTGGTAGAGTGACAATGCTTGATTTTTTATTACTGAGTTGCAGTAGCACTTTAGATCTTTGACCTGGTTACTGGTTTGCTGGAAGCTCTCTTGGATTCACTAAAGAAGAATACCTACAAAATAATTTATAATATAATAATCTCTGATAATTTATGATGATCTTTCATCTCTCCTCCTCTCTTTATATAGAGTAAAGGGAGAGGTGAAACAATTGGCTCAAATAAGAGGTTCAATAGGTTGTCTAAATTTAGCCTTAGCATACATTAATTATGCACATGGATCAGATAAGCTAAAAACAAAAATGTAAGTTTTAGTTGATACTAGAGTCAACCCTCTAAGTAGTTAAAATTTGACCATCAATGGTTGAGCCTAACCATTAGTGGTTAGGGAAGTATTAGGTGTTTGGATGGTTTTGGGTAATAAAAGAAGTGCCTAGAGTTACAGAACTCCAGCATGGGAAAGTGAGATGAAAGGGGAGTAAATAGGACTTGACAGAAGTAATGAAAGATATGAGAGATAATTATTGAATAGATAGAAGATATAGATACTTAGCTTTTCATGGGTTGATGGTCTGAAGAATGTAGAGATTGGTTGAAAAGCTTTTTGTGTAGTCTAGATCAATTATGGCAAAGTGATGATACTTTGGATGTTGATTCATAAGTTGCAATAGCACTTTTGATCTCTATCATGGTCACTAGTTCATTGGAAGCTTTACTTAGATTCACTAGGAGTGAGAACAGTATCTGCACAAGAAGTTTTGATGAATTATGATCTTCTTTCACCTCCTCTTCCTCCCTTAATATAGAGGAAAGGGAGTGGTGAAACAATAGGTTTAAAAAGGTGTCCAATAAGCTGTCTAAGTTTAGCCTAACATGCATTGATTATGCAGATGGCTAAAGTAATTATTAATAAAAAATCAAGCTGGAGTTTGAGTTGGAGTTGGAGTTAACTCTTGAAGTGGTTAAAGGCTGACTATTGACGGTTGAGGCTAATCATCGATAGTTAAGGGTCTATCATCAGCGATTGAGAAGGTAAAGTTAAAATGGTAGAATTATCCATTATGACTTATGTTTGGTGGTTGAAAGGTTGTGAAATGGTCCCAAGGGGGTCTCAGGGTGATTAAGGGTCAGCACAACATTTAGAACCATAGTGTGTAGTTTTATAGTGTCTATAATGCCAAGAAACTTAAACTACAACCTTGAAAGAAGCCATTGCCATTAATATACCTCCAACCAAAGAGGTTTGGGACCTAGAGACTGATGGTAACACTGAGTCTTCCTCCATTGGATGAATGAACTTGATGCCAAATAAAAAAAATGTAGACATTCCATGTCATTCCTGATGGTATCTTATTCCTCTTGAAGAGTGAGAAAAGAATCATCCATGAAGTGGACATTTAAAAATTTTCTACCAGACTAAGGGAGATACCTTTCATCAAGCCCTTGGTAGCATAATTAGCTAGGAGGTAGCTAAATCCTTCTGCTAATAGCACATATAAATAAGGGGATAAATGGAATCCTTATCAAAAATAATGATGAAGTTCAAACTGAGAGGATTTCATGTCATTAATAGTGATATAGGCCCCAACATCCTGAAAGAGCATGTTAACATTCTAAACAAATTTGGGGCCAAAACCAAGAACCTACAACATGGCCAGAATGAAGGGCAACTCAATACGGTCATAAGTTTTCTCAAAATCAATCTTGACAAATAGAGCCTTTTGATTAGAAATTTGATCCCATTTCATACCTTCCTAGACAAAAATGACATTATCCATAATGAATCTGTTGTGAAAGAAGCTAGTTTGCTCACTCCTAACAATTAAATGGAGAATGTGTTTGACCTTGAAGGCTAAATCCTTCTCAATAATCTTATAGGAGACATTGAGAAAAGTAATAGGCCTCCAGTTAGTGATAATTTTAGGCTCACCAGGCCTGAGAATAAATTTTATGTTACCCTAGTTTATAAGGGATCCCAAAGAATTGGTTAGATAGCTTGAATGGATTTTCATCTAGGTATAGTACTATATTATGCATTACAATTTAAAGATCAATTCCAATCATATCTTTTTAAGCCAATGCCAACAGTTTGTATAATCTTATATAACTTTCCAAAGAGATTTATCTTCATAATTATTTAACATGGCCCCGTTAAGTACTGGTCATGGATCTTAATCCATTTAATACTAATATTTTACTATCTCTTCATTAATTAGAGTTGATTATTCTTACATATATAGTGTTTTATGAATGGTATATGGACCATTTACTCTAAATTAGACATTAGTATCTTCCATTTCTCCAAAATATGCCCAAGTGGATATTGAATGAGGAGACTTGTTCTTATGATGGAAGTAAGTTACTCATATATCCCGAGGTATTATAAGAGAGACTCATCATTTAAAAATTCATCTAATCTCCAAATATTTGGGGAAGTTGTATTATCAATCATCTTAGGGTATACAAATGTAATGCAAATGTATTATGAACATCATGTGCTAGTAGAGGCTTTTTACTCTAAGTAAATGTGTATAAATAGTAATAAGTGTGTGTGTGTTACCATCATGGATTTGTATAATTATTATTTATATCCAAGTCCTTTTCATCCTTTCAAATATATTTTTGTAATGGGGTCAACAATTCCTTATGCATGTGTTCCCAGTCCTTGTCCTGTATATCCCATTTTTGTAAATATTTAAACCTGACACCATATTGAATATAATATATTGATGATGTTATTTTTAGAGTGAAAAAATAAATTGGTGGTGCTATTGATCTAGATTTTTATGCATGTGGATGCATATGAGGAATGTAATGATCCTCAAGTTAGGTTAATGCACAATACTTGAATGGTTTTTTATCCAAGTGGTATCTATATATGTATCCTTAATGACTAAGATTTAAATGTGCATGTAAATTATAGGGTATGACATTCATATCATGTATCTGTCTTCCTATAAGAATATTATAATTAAGATCATTAGGCATGACTTGAGAAACTGTGGCTATTGTACAAGGGCCCATAGTTATATTCAATATAGTTTGTTCAATTTATTTTTGCAAAATATTATCAAATATTTGAATGTTCATATTTGAATAAGTAACATATTTTTCCTTTATACCCAATAGATTTAAGAAATAGATATTACAAATATTTAATCTTGATCCATTATCTACAAGAACCATTTCGACAACATTGTTGTGCACATAAACTAGATATCTAAGGGGAGATGTTGATCTATGAGTTGTTTGACAGGTAAGTCCTCATTTTGGAAAGAGACACTTTCCTCTATCCATTGTAAATTATTAATGATAGAAGTAACATAAGGTGTTTTTGCATTATTTCATAAAACTATGTTGTGTTATGCTTCATAAAGAACATCTTTATACATAGGCATTTTTTGGAGCAATTCTAACATTTAATTCTTAGCATGAGTATTTTATAATTGATCAATGATTTCATATACTTTGGGTCGGTATACTTATCTTGTAAGAGGTGGAGGGGGTTGAAGAGGAGCATGCTTACCACCTTCATTTTGTCACAATGTATGAGGTATCCACCCTCATCTAGTGTTGATAGCATGAACAATAGAATCTAATACAAGCCATGGACAAATTATGGGAGCAAGAAGAATAAAATGAGTCATGCATACCCTTTGGTGCCTAGTGACAATAGGTAATAACTCAAATTAGATATTGCAATAGTATGAAGTGAGGAAGGTTTGAGATTGCAAAGTATTCATTTTAGTCTTTTTATGATATTTGAATTTGATTAATTTAAATATGTAATGAATCCAAATAACACCTTAGAAAGTAACATAGAATGTGGCAATAAACTTCATTAGCCAAATCAAAAGATATAAGGGGAAAATATTCATTATAACCATGAATTTAATTTGAAGTTTTGAATTTGCAAAAGGGATTAGAGGTGTAACTAGACAAGGTGTGTTTGCTTTGTAGGCTCTCAATTATATTAATCCCAATCGTCAAATAGTGAACATGACCCATATATAACTAACTACAAAGGATTCCACCATCCCATATCCACACTATCTCATATCTAGGGTATATTGAGAGTAAATTTTTGAGGCTAACCACTTACCAATTCACTACAAAAATAAACATCCAAAAGGCTTCCTATGGTTTGAAAGAAAAAACCCTATGCATTTTGTGATATATTGTGAGGTATGTGGATATTAAAGTTTGTATATGGTTTTATCTAATGGCTTGAGTGTTAGATAAGTACCCCTCAAACCATGGATCAGGTAAAACTGAAGACTAATTTACCCAAAATGATAGCTCATATAAGTTTTAAAACTATTAGAACACATTTTCTAGAAAATCTAGAAAATAAAGAAAAAGAATTTAAAATTGAAAACCAAATCAAAAGAAAATATTTTTGTGTATAGAAATCAAGAAAATAATCTGAAACCTTAGGACAAAAATCTAAAAATAAAATCTAAAAAGGTTATAAGTTCGCCAACATGTTTTACCCTATTTTTTATATGCCAATTAAATGTTGTTTAATAGGTATATAATTGTGAATGATTTGAATGTTAAATATATACAACTATTTACAATTCTAATTGCAACTTGCTAAATATAGGAAACTTGTTATTTTTAGAAAACATTGGAAAGAAATTAAATTAGCTTAGATTTGGGTTCTTGGTTGATTGTTACTAATATTTGATAGTGTAAATTAGTAAAATATAGGACTATGGTTGTATTTGATAAGAAGTAGAATCATAGAATATTCCTAGACAGGATGACACTCCCTGGATAGTAGTGCAAGTTGACCATGTCCATTGACTACAAAATTGTTTGTGTTGACTATGATAAAAGATTAAATTTTCCAATTTCTATGCCTGTGTCAATTTATTGGGTTGAGATGTTTTGATTCTATTTGTATTGCACAAAGATCATTATTTCCTTCTCTTTTATTTGAATATCTTAGGGGTTTTATGAGATATATAAACTTGTAAAAAATAGAGGGGTGAGATAACCCCATTCACCCCATTAATTATTGATCATTGCCTACATATCCAAATACTCTAAATAGGGAATCAAACCACACATAGCTCTCCCACCTAAAGTGATTGTGCAACTGTGCTCCTTGACTATATATATGCAACTAAAAAGTTGGTTGTGATACTTGACAATGATAACTCTTAACTTGCTTTGAGATGCTTCAAACTTGGCTTGCGACTAATCCTTGTGAATAATATTAAGCTTGGGAAAATTAAGTCATATTTTCTCAATGTGAAATAATGTATAAGTATTTAATAGATAGTGCCCAGATAGGAATTAAGTCCCTTTGAAATGAAGTTTGGTTTGTTTATATAGTGAAACCTTTTGACAATTTCCTTTGGCTGACCTTATGAAAAGTGTGAGAAGACCCAACTAGATATTTCAAAATTTAAAAACTAGTTATTAATTAGCACAGGGCGAGTCCTATTAGGTAGACATGTCCATAATTTTATCTACTTATATAGTGAAATATTTTGAAATTTTTCTTTAGCCAACCTTATGGAATGTGTTGGAAGACCCAAATAGATATTTCAAAATTTGGAGATTACCCATTAATTAGCATAAGACAATGCCACACTAGGTGGATAGGTCCATGATAGTGGAATTATTTACCTAGCACAAACTTGTCCCAGAGAATTAGGGAAAGTCATCCTGAGTTTGGCAGCATTTTCAGGATGAGACAAAGAGGTTTGAGTATTAACTTATAAATTTTTTTGTAGTGGTGATGACACGTTGAGGGTCAAGCCCACATATAGATAAATGACTTAGAGGAATGATGAATACGAGACATGTTTTTTGGCACATGTCAAGTTGTTTATGGTGTGCCAATAATTAACATTATAAATTACCTATGACCAGATGTAGGTATTTACAATAAAAAGGTCCATGATCTATGTATCCATGCAACATGTGTATCTATATGCCTTATGTGTCACTCATGTATACCATGAAATTTAAGAGTGTATAAAAATATATATATAATATATTAAAAATTTGATAAATAACATATGAAAATAATGTAAAGTATCCATCATGTCATGCTCAAGTCCTATTTTTTTGGAATGTTTTAATGGTTTTTTATTTTTATATTTTATTTATTTATTTTTTAATTTTTTTTGGAATATGTGATCAAATGAAATTATAACCAATTAACCAAACCAAGGGATGGTCATGGGAAGGTCTTTTATCATACATGGGAAGGGTCACCTTACAAGAACAAGTAGTGTGACCCACAACTAGATGTGAATCTAAATAAAAATATTAAAAATTATATCATGTTGTACTATAACCATCATCATCATCACTCATAGTGTCACATGTATGATGAGTAAGTCAAGTATGTAACATATCATGTGAAAATTATTATATTGTAGGAGAACCATGTACCTATGTTTGTTATGGAACATGTTGAAATGTCAATAAGTGTAATTTAGGACATGGAGTGATTATTATGTGTCATGAATCATGAATGACACTATGATGTAATGGGAATTATAATATTGATTTTCTAAGAAATTCCACTACTCTCCTATACTTAGTTTATGTAGAATGAACCTGAGTAAATTATATAATTGACTGCGTATAATAAATCAAGGTATGTGGGGGAAATTTAGCTATAACATTATCTTAAATAATAATCTTGAATAGGTGTAACAAATTACGGTGGTGGTGGGGGTAGAAGAGGAAATGATTGAGGCAAAATAAGGTACTCATATTGATTACCTAAAATTGTCACCATCTTATTACAATGTATTTACTTTAAACATTAATTCACAAAGGATGGTACTGGATGGTAATTATGTATACAAGAGTGCCCCAATAAGTCATCAAAGACTCATGTACTTAGTAAGATTAGGAATGGAGTAGTTACTACTACAGGGCCTACCTTAAGAGGTAGCACAATGTTTCCCTAGGAATTATGTTTTAATCCATCAAATCCTTTGACTATCTTTCTTTTCTTTGTCAAATATTTATGTATATATCCAAGAGAATGTAAAAGTGTCATTGTACAAGCTTTCTCACTTGAACCACTTTATATCATGACACTATGAATGGGTTATAAATCCATATAACCTCATACAAATAGGAAATTGAAATCTGAATCATCATCCACAATCTCATTGTCATCAAATGTAATTGTGTATTTACATATTGTGACATATGTCAATGTGCCAATAATATTGTCCAAGGGGTAATCATGCATAGAAGGAGGTATATGTGCATTGTATGTGTAATATACCTCAGAGGTATACTTAGTTTCTACTACCTTGTGACTCAAAAGAAGATTGGAAAATATCTTCAACTTTGCATTTCTATTAGATTGTGGTCTTGAATCCTTTGGGGGTGTGCTAAGCTCAAAAGTATTATCCTTAATGATATCTATATCTTATGCCTTAGTTGTTATCATCAATTTACATTATGTCTCACACATATATGATAGTTATAATAGCCATTCTTATCATATATCTTAGGTAATGGTTGGCTCATATCAACCTATAGTGATGGAGAGAGACATATGAGGTTGTATTCAAGAAACTTCTATAGTAGCACATGAGGAGATTGAGGTAATCATGAAATCTGCCTGCTTGGTGGGGAGAATAAGAGAATCAAATTCATAGGTTATGATACTACATTAACCATTGTTTTGGATTCATTCTTTGAATCATTTGATTTAACATTTTAGCTTCATTTTATTTAAAACTTAGAATTTTAAATAGTTGTAACATTAGGCATGTATTTGAGTTTGTTCAAAAGCTATGAGCTTTATTTCTTGAACTCTAACTATGTGGCATATCTCATTAAAGGAGTTGAATTTATTAAATACAAGAGACTCAGGTGTAGTGTGAAAAATATTTTCTTGAAGATGTCTTGGAGCTCATTATCGGCCATAGGATTGGTCATCTTATAAATCATGGTATTTTATTAAAATACATAGTAATTGAATGACTCATTGGATCCTTGTTTGAGTTTAGTTATTTGAGCATATGATAATTTTGCACTATTGTTGATAGAAAAGTGTGTAGAAATTGATCTGAAAAAGTATTTAATTTCTTTATTGATTGAGATAGAAAATAATAAAACCATTGTAAAGCATAATCCTTAAGACTATGTGTAAATAACTTGGTCAATTTTTTTTTAATGGATGCATATTCAAAGCATACTGTGTGGAAGGATCAGAGGTGTTGCTCTAGATCACCTTTACCATCATATAATGGAAGCTTAGGAGTGAAAAAATCCATAGTTAAATGGTAAGTTGAAATATTTAGGACTAATTGATTATGAAGCAAATAATGTGAATTCATAGAATGACTAGCTATAGAAGCACATTGCTCTAACTACAACACATTATCCTATAGAGCTGAAATAATCTACTCAAGGGATCATGTAGTAGGAGAGAAGGGATCGTGTAGTAGGAGAGGTTGATGATGGAAAATGTGTAATCAATTTAATATTGACATACTCTATTTGTGTATAAATAGGCATAATAATCTATTATAAACCTCGTATTGCCCCCACATCTTAGGTGGGAAATACATGTATAACCAAGGGTGTAGATGTAGGCAACCTCTTCCTTTTGGGCATGTTGCACAATATAAATGGTAGATGTATGAATATCCATGGTGGAATTGGTACTTATGAAATGTTGATTAATATCATTAATAGACTCATACGGTTGTTCTTCTAATGTGGCCACCCTAGTTTTATGTACTACTTTGGATGTTAGGATTAATTGTAAAACCTTATCTAATTCTTGAGGATTTTGGAAAATTCTATTTTGAAAATTTTGATAAGGCTTTAACTTGGTTAAGGTATACTCCATTGAGGTCATTATGATTAATTCAATATTGGTTTTCATCATGTTCTACATTAGGTATGTCAATATAATTATTTATTTGCACATATTCATTGATAATTATAACATCAAAAGAAGATGAAGAAGAATGAACATTAATTACATTTTATTTCACCATTTTAACTAAAACCAAAGGAATTTGATTATACTCAATATGTGAACTAGTTAATCTAGCACTTCACCTTAGAGGGATGAGGGAAATAGTCTTATTAGATGGCATAGAATGAAAGCATACAAGTATGCAAAATAATAAGGCCAAAAGATTAGTTTTATGTTGTATAGGATAATTATAAATTAGAATTGAAAATAATATTTATCTACATAAATCTAAAACCCTAAAATAGAGGAGGAAACACTAAGGGAAACCTAGGGTTTGCCTATGTTCAATATAATGTTTAGGTTCACCAATATGTTTTATCTATTTTTAGATTAATTTATTTTATTGGCCTTTAATTAGATAGAACCGTGTAAATTAATTTAGACTATAAATATATACAATAAAGTACAAATCTAATTGTAAAATCTTGAAACTGATTGGGAACTATATCTTGTTAAATATAAAAAGTAAAAAAAAATATAAGATACTTACCAATTCACTATATTATGCAAAACTAAAATTGGAGGCAAATGGCAAGAAAGGTGGCAAACTAGATTATGGGTCACTCAAATCACAATATAGATATTTGCTTGTGCCTAAATAATAACATCAACCTCGGGTTGGTACTATCAATCACTATGTTCCCAATTTGATGGTTCTTTGTCCATATATTTTGCCTCTTTATTTTGATATAGGTAGGTGCACCTACTTGTTTTTTGATTCTATGTGTGATCCAAAGGTATGAATGTGCACGCAAATCCCATAAATCTATCTTCTTCACTTGAAACCTCGGCTCCACTTAGAATGATAGTTTTAGTCCTACAAAAGGGGATGAAAGGTGGGTTGATGATCCAAGGCCCAAGATGAGACATGGTGGACAACTTAATTAAATGGATTTAAGAGGATTGTGAATGAAAGCAAATTTTTGAATGATAGAGGATATGAAAGTGCAATGCACTAAAAAATGAAGAAATAAAAGAAGACAATGACAACCAATGTAAAGTTGTAATAGAAAAGTTTTATTATGCCAAGTTATATACAATACCTGAGATATCAAATGTTTGGTGTCTATGTACTCCATAACTTCATTCTTATCTATGTCTATGTAACCTATATAAATAATGGAAGTACACATTAATACATAATGGAGGGAGATGAAGTGTTGTTTGAATAGTTATAAGAGTTGGTAACAACTACTTCATAACTGATGAATTTTTTGATGTCACTAACTACCATTATTGATGAGTTGAGATCTATGGTACTGATATTACAAGAGTTTTGAGGTAACATAAAATTATAATTGGACCTTAAAAATTAAAATGTAGGTGTAAAACCTAATTTTGGTGTTGTTGATGTTAGTGCAATGCTCAATATGCAACATTGGTGATTTATGGTAAGAACCCAAATCCTCCTGGATCAGTTGAGCTGACCCCAGCCACTCTCTATTGAATGTTTGAGCACTATCTACATATATAATACTCCGAAGAGGGAAGTTAAATTATATGTAATTATCCCATTTAGGTGAATGTGTACAATAGTTCTCATTCAATGGACACAACCTGTAAGTTAACACTTGATAGTTAGAAATTGGAAACTTTGGATTTGCTCAAGTGTTTCAAACTTGGATAAGACATACTCCTAATGACTGATTAGTAAAATGGGAAGAATATGGTAATGCCTTTGAATGTGAAAGTGTTTGAATATGCTTGGTAAGTGTTTTCTACATAAGTGTTGGATGACTAATAGGCTTATACCTATTTTATATATTTATGGGACTCTTTGGGTACTTTATCATGTCACTAACATATAAAACATACAATCCAACCATAGGAATGATTGGAATTTGAAATGTGACCATTGATTCACATGGGACAAAACCATCAAACTTAGATGCTACCATCAAACAATATATTATTAGTCTAGTATTATTATCTAGGAGATAAGAACACTGAGATGATGATCTGGAGATGTCTAAGTATGATGCTTAACTAATTTGACATAGAATGTGCAATTTCCTATAGATGATTGAGAGAATCTTGGGAAAGTTAGACCTGTGGAAGGTATGTGCCTATGAAATAATGGTGAATGAGTGTCATGTATTTATGCACAAGTCGTGTAGGGTGAAGGTGAGTCAAGGCTGACATTACTAAGTATAAAATACCATATTTTAGTTTCTATAGAACCATATGTGTATGAAAAAGTCACGTGAGATGAATATAGGTCAAAACTAACATTTCCAAAAATACAATACGAAAATTTAGTGTCTACAAGTTGACACAATAGTTGGAAACAAAGTAAAACTATTCCTTTTTCATTTAGTAATACTTTGAAACATAATCCTCTGACAAAAGATAATGTGTTAATTTTTTGCTCATCATTAAGGAGGAAAACATGATGCCTGCATTTATGGAAAATGCCTTCCTTAGGGGTGCCTTTTTGGAGCATTCAATGCAATCTTTGGATTTAAGGATCTAGCATTTTCTTGGCTTTTGGTTTTCTTTTCACATTTCATTTCACTTTAGTCTTCCAAGTAGGCTTGTAGATGTAGTGAAACTCTATAAAATTCTCAACATAGGTGCATAATGTTTCGGATTGAACCTATTTTCTTTCTAGCTAGGGAATCTTTCTCATATTCGTAGTTTGATAAAACATCAAGAAAATATATTTGAGCTTGTGATAGCTTGATAAAAAAATTTGCATGGATAAGATAATATTTTTTTTTGTTATTTCATGGTTGGTTGATACATGTTTCATGCATATATTTTATTTGGTTAAACTTTAAATGAAGAAGGCAATGAGTTTGAAGTTATAACATATTGAAAAGTTTTGAATGCATGCACATTTTTTTTTATGATTGTTTAGTTAAAAGCAAAAATTTTAACGTTATTTGAACCTTATATGTTTTTTTGGTATGGCTGTAAATGAAAAAGAGTAATGAGAATTATTTTGCATAGGATTTTCATTCAAATCTATAACTATGAGATGAAGGGTTCTCTAGGTTTCATGTGATTGTTAGGTTATAAATAAAAAAAGGAGTTGGAGTTCAATTGTGAAGTAAAACAAGCAATGAGTTTTATTTTTATCATGTATTGACTATTTTCCAGAACATAAGCATTTGGGTTCAATTCATTCTTGCTTTAAATTAAAATGCTTGGGTAAGTACACAAAATTAGGGGACAATTTTGCGGACATTTTAGGTAATGTGATTGCATTATTAAATGATGCAATCACATTATTTAATTAAGGCAATTATATTATTTAAATTATGGCTCAATAATTATCGAGCCATAATGTGATCATGTTATTAAATAGCATGATCATATTATTTAAAATAATAACATGATCATGTTAATAATGTGATCATGTTATTATTGTTTTCAATAATGTGATCACATTAATAGTGTGATCACGTTACCTATGTAACCAAAAAAATAAAAATCAAAACCCGAATGCAAAATTCTTCATTTTGCATTTGATCTTTCTTTATTTCCTATGTGTTTCCATTCTTTGATCACATTTTGGGTGAGAGGCTAAAACTTGCTAGAATTCATCCCAAGGAGCTGTTAATTGATGATACCGCCATGTAGAAGAGGTAAGTGCTAAAAAACTACACTTGTTAACCCTAAATTTTAGTAATTTTTTGTTATTTTCATTATTTAATTGGTAATTTGTTTGTTTTGAACAACCCATCCTACTAACCCTCCTATTCTTCTGCCTAACCCTCCATAAAACCCTCTTATTCCTCCTCCTAACCCTCCTCTAGTTCCACAAAATCCCCCAGGCAGTCAGGAGAGTCTAGTTGACCACATTGTAGGAAATAAAATTGAAATTGAAGAATTGATTGGGAGAATGAGGGATCCCACTTCCACCAACACCCACTGCACCTATCTATATAATTCTTTATAGATGTTATTAGGTCAAATTGACTATATAACGAGTTAAATTGATAGATGGGCTTCATATCAAGATAGTTGTGGGCTTATTATGCTAATAAATTATCGGCACTTGAGGTTAAGAATAAAGACATCAAAATCCTCCATTTGTGCCTTATTCATTAATCTAGCCACTAATGCACCGTTTCTGATAACTGTTAAATGTTTTCCAATCCATTATTTCCAACATAATTTAATCACAGCCAATTTTTGGGACTGATGGTGGATGGTGTTTGATTATCCACCATGTAACAACCATGAGGTCTCATTGTATTTTTAGAGGAAATGCTAATGTGAGTTTGTCTACAATGAGATTCTAAACTATTTTGATTATAGTGAGTTTCAAGGTCTAGGGAAAGGCTTTGTATAAGATAGACAAGGTGCACATTGTGCACATAATTGATCTACAAGGATCTATATCCAAAAGCCACTTGAGATAAAGATCCCCTCTGTAGTTTAGTAGGTCATGGAGATCAACACTCTACATGCACTTAGTTCACTCACTGATACACTCATTCAACATATGAATAGGCTCTCATATACTAATGCTAGAGATACGCCACCTAGTGTGCATACCCGACCCCACCCTTGTAGTTCTTGTGGAGATATCTGAACTAGACCTTCTGATGATGATGGTACTGGTGTTTCAGATTGCTTGGATAATATACTTATGAGTGATGGGTTTTTGGCATGCACATTTGTTGTGCAGACATTAGCCACTACACAGATGCAGGTATATTTTATATAAATGGCATGTTAAATTTAAGTTATATTTGTAAATTTAATTTAGCTAACCATTAATTTACATAGAAATCAAATAATATATATGTCATTTTTTATGTCCCAGGAGGTGACGGTGCCTTCATCATCATAATCAACATTTGCAGCATTTGATTTGATGTAGCCATTATTTACATTTTTAGATCTAGCTAGTGGCCCATCCACTACCACATCTATCTCTATTAAAATATGACACCTTTTACTTATACAGAGTTAAAATTTTGAGTTAATCTTATGCTTTATATACATTCAGTCTATGTATATTTGACTTGTAAGTTTAAGTTAAATTTATCTATCAATGATCTTGATGCAGATGTTCTAAAAATCTTCCCTTATATGGATGGAAACACACACTTACCTTTGCTAAATACCTAGCTTTAATCTTTTCTTGTCCTTCTTAGTCTTTTATCTTCAACCTCTTTATCTCTTTGATCACTTTACATTTACTAGGTATTTCTTGTTCACTCTTACCTACTCAATGGCTCTTAAGCCTCTTTGTATTCACTTAATAATCCTTCTATACTTGAAGTCATTTTACTAATCAACTACCTTTACAATATTTCTTTTTAACATCAACCTCCTCAGTTCAAACTTTTTTTTCATGTTCTCTCTCTCTCTATCCTTGCTCTGTTCTTGACAATCTTATTATGTGTTTTCATAGGTTTACATGTTACTTTGATTTTGTCCTTCCATAATATTCATAATACCATCTAATTACTCAATTACATCTCATTTCATGTATCTGACCATTCCACACAACCTCCAAGCTTCAACTCTTCACTTAACTCGTCTTTCCTCTTTGACACCTTCCTTCTACTAGCTCTTTTTTGAGGCAAATCTCCTTGTTATGAGTAAACTAAAAAGCTCCCAACCAAACCAAACCCACATTTATAAACCCCTTTACATCACATATTTCCACACAAACTTTTATAATTTAACTCTCTTTAGAGAACACCTAACTCAACACCCCTTAGGATTAGTTAGGTCTGCTAAGCCTAATTTAAGGCTACTAATTGTGAAATCATACCATACAAACTCAAATTGACTTTAAACCTTAAAAATCATCTTAATACTATATAAATACACCTTCCCACAAATTTTAATGACTTTTCATCAATTAAATCACTTGTTATCTCATTTTCTATTTTCAAACCTAACTTGTGTTGTCTCAGTCTTGCACCTACCTGAGAGGCTAATAAAAGAGATAGAATGACATTCTGACCCTTATAAAAACTTATAAGGCTTGAAATGTCTCTACCCTTACTCCACACATCTTCTCAAACTATTAATTTTCCTTTATCAATACTAAATCACTCTCAACATGTAGTTTTACAAAATTTTGTACCCCTCCAACATGACTATGTCAACAAATAGGACATAATAAAACCTCAAGACCCTTTAACTTAATTTGATATAAATTAAAAGAGTCACACACATGGAAAAACAATATCCCACAACATTCAAAATACCTTAAATCATCAACTCTATTTCCAAGAACTCTATATGGTCTTTCATTATGACTATGCAAACTCAAAATTGTTACTAATTGGACTGTATATAGTCTTCCCATGTCTTTTGGATTTTATCAATAGTATTGAGAATTTCAATGTGTTTAAATTCATTTCATATATATCCTCTATCCCTTACTCCTATTTCAATCATTTATAATGACGCTTTAAACTAACTATGTTCTCCTCTTTCTAATGGTGCCTGAAGACAGGGTATTGAAACTTGGGTTTCAACACTTTGAACTTGTAGACTACTGAATTGAATCTTCTCTGACTATAGATATTAACACCACATGATTTATCATAAAATTCTAGACACTTATTTGCATTTTACTCTATATGAAGAAGCTTTTTAAGTAAGGACAAAGTTCTTGATATGTCTCTTATTCATTTTCTCTCCCTAACTTTGCCTTCTCGAAGTGATAGTATTCTTTCCACCTCCTACTCTTCCACTCACACTTCCTACATGTATTACAATTTTTATATTACCTCCAACATGAAAACTACTTATTATTCCTGTCCATTGCACATTGAATAGTAGTTACACTTCCATGATTCTTGGTTTACATTATCTTTTCATGATATGCACGTTGAAATACCTTGCCATATATATCTTGGTTTAAATTGAGAAAAACTTGCCATATATATCTTTGATACTTTATATAAAATTAAGTCAGACCTTGTTTACACGAATAGTTGATGGCTCAAGTAGACACTCCTCCATCACTGCAAGTCAAGATAGACAGGCATTACTGCTACAATGTCATCTACACATGCACTGACAAAGGTATATATTTACTTGTAATTTTGAATTATAAAAATAGACTTGTTTTTATAATTTTACTACATACTTGGGACAAAAATAACTTATGTGAATGTATTGTGTATGCATGGTTGTCCGATGACATCTGATAGTCCTGGTCAAATGATTAGTAAGGTAACTTCTCATGTTTTTTCCCTATTTCAAATGCCTATTCGAATAGTTGAGCCTACCACTGACTTGTTTGAGCATCAAAAATAGATTGATCAGGACTATGTGCTTGTAGTAAGTGCATGTTTAAATGATTTTTTATTATACTTTAAAATTAATTTCTTAACAATTGATTAAAGCTATTTTACGTTAATTTTGTAATGATACTTGTATTTGAATAGGTTCAAGTGCAATCTGTTAGAGGTATAATCACTGAGAGGGGGGTTGAATCAGTGGTGCAAGATAATCCAATTCAATTCCAAACTCTTGAACATTCAGCATACATCAACTTGATCAATCAACATAAACATGAAAGCACATACATCACATGAACACATCATATATGTGAGAAACCCTCTTGGGGGATAAAACCCACTAAACCCTACAATATGGATTAAAATCCTATAAAAAAAGATCAAATATTTAGACCAACACCCATTGATCAAAGAACACCTATCCCTTAGTTTAGTGAGACACCAATCCCACAAGGAGATACTACCCCTATCTAGTTGAGCACCCACAACAACTAGACCTTCAACAAGCTTTACCTTTATAAGGAAGAACCAACCCCATAGGCAACCAAGTACCCACTCAACTACCTAAACAAATCACCTTGAATACCTATTGTTATTATTCAACTGATGATGATCACCTTTGTCTGCACTCTTCACCTCCAATCTCTTTCAAGCTGCCTCTAGGGCTAATTTGCTCAAACAACCTCTTTTAAGCTCATTAGGTCCAATGACATGTGTGTCCTACATCAAATTGATTAGATAAACATGTCTTTCTCACACTTTTATGGTCCTAATTGACCTATAACTTTTTTTAAAGGTTCTTTTATTCATTTGAATCCACACATTGCACAACTAGCACAATTAGTCCAAATAGACCTTGTACTTATACCACTCTCTTCCTTTAACCCATCTTGGTCAGCCAAGATGCTTTACATATTTTTTATATACTTAATATAGGTCCATACACATTTTACATGTGAGAACCACATTCTCCTTAGGTTGGCCATTACCTCATTAGCCCCAAACCACCATTAGGTTTTGGTGAGACCTACAACAATTAGGCCTTCATACTCACATGTTATATGTGAGACTACTTGGACCATCTTCACCCTTTAACAATGCTTCAAACACATAAAACATATCTCTAATATCCCCTTTCTTACTCTCATATGGGTCCATGCCACCTGGAACACCAACTCACACCTTGAATCTACTAATTAGGTCTCCTCGCTTTTCAGGTCTTCATATATAGAAAACACAGTCTCAAAAACTTGAAGCAAACACTCAAGTATTTCACATAGCCATATGATTAGATCACATGGGTGAACTCTTTAAGACCTATGAAACACTTCCATGTGCCTTAGACACATCAACACAAGCTCTAAGTACTCAAATCAACTTTCTCAAAACGACCACTCAAACTAGTCATATATAGTCAAAATATAGTCATATTATTTTGACTCTTCATATCTGAATAGGGGAAACCCATGACAACCAATGCCTTCTCATAATCCTTATAAACTTATAGAACATATCAATACTCATTTTCTTCCTTAAATCTACTTAGAACACCTTCAACTTACCTCTGTAAAATGGTCACTCAAACTATCACTGCATTCAATAAATATAGTCAAATTCTAAGCCTTTGTTCACACTAAATATGGATTGGTCAAATCTCTAAAATACATATATATTATCCTCATGGAGTCTAAAACACTCTCCAATAATTTTTAAACATCAAAATACTATCAATAACTCTTTAATTATCCTTCTTGGGTCACTTGCAGAACATGGTCAAACACAATTGACTTTAAATCTCAATATCTGCAATTATACGAACATTAAAATCTTCTAACTAGGTTTTTTGCATGTGCCTTAAAGTCCTATACAACTTTACCTTTCATACAATTCTAAAATCTATCTTGGATAAAAAGATATATTTCAAAAACTACAAACTAGTTATCCTTTGTACATTTGAATATTCAAATTACAACGATCACTATGTATCATAAAAACATCATCCACGTATCTACATCTTATTTATCCTAGAAGCTATATCAAATTCACTCTATCAATAGCCTAAGGAGTAGCCTAGACTTTACCTTGCAACACTCACCATTTATCTTCGATCCTCACTTTCACGATCATGACACTTTGTAGCTCTATATGCCTTCTGAGCAATCTGTTGACATTTTGACTTAATACGCACCATTAGATCATTACTGACAAGATCATGTAATTTTTTGGATCTTTGTCTAATAGTACCTGATCTTGTACCACTTGGCAGTTCCACATGCTCTCATTGACTATTTGACTTCACGTGCTCTGTTGGATCATAACTGCACTATCATGCACTCATCATTAGATGTCTTGACTATTTGACCCCAGACATCAACGTAGTTAAACTTGATGGTCTTTGGCACATCATAGTTTGCAAGAGCAACTTTTAAGGTTTATAACTTGAGCTAGAAAACACTTCAAGAGTCCAAATATTCAAGGTACCTTCTTGGCACTATATATAACAAATCCATGAAAAACTTTGACCACTGTTGACTTTATGAGTACCTTTATTAAATGCACAAACTTGATAGTTCATTCATATATGTATGATGTGCAATGATGGTCTAGCTCATTTTAAGCTAGAAGATGCATGTTTCTCTTTCTAAATGATCAAATGATACACTATAACTTCATAAAGACATCTATGGATGCCTCATAACTTCTTCTTTGTCCTTATACACCTACACAAATGTCATATACTCTCCAAGCTATTAAATACAACTTCTTTATCATTTATGAACTAGTATCTCATGCTCTATTTGACATCAACGACAACCTAACATCAATGACCATGCTCAATAATTTCCCCCTTTGTCATTAATGGCAAAACATCCTCATAATGACTTCTTACTCATTTAAACTTCTTCATTTTGATCTTTCTCCCCCTTTGACATTAATGCCAAAGGGTCTCTTCCTTAACATGTTAACAATCATTCCTCAACATCATGTGTGCATTCAAATACTATTTAAGATGCTCAATATACTCACATACTTTTAAGCATATGAATCAATTGCTCCCCCTTTGACATGCACCAATCTAAACATGGACTTCTCTAATCCTTGGACCTGACAAACTACTCACACAGCTTAGAAAGCTCCCCTATCATCAAGCTCCATCTCATGTCATTTGTTTTTTGACATACACCAATCTGAACTTGGGATTTTCTTATCCTTAGACCTATCTCCCTATAGAACTCACACACTCCCTTTGCTCATGCATTAAGATTCAATACCCTGTCAAAACATATAACTTGGTTTGATCAAGTCATCATATCGATCTTCTTGAATTCACAACTGTAACAGACTTCTTCAAATCTCCACCATGACTGGAACATCTCACATATGCTCCCCCTCACATCATACACAGCTCTCTAAGCCACTCAAACTAAGTTAGCTCCCCCTTATCCAAACACATCTTCAAATGATATTATTATCCTGAAACATCAGCCAAAGCTCAACTGGTATCCACCATGCTTCTTCTTGTTTGTCATGTGTCGCCTTGAAGCCTAAATAGAGACACCCCTTTGACATAGTGAGACTAAAAGTCCCAAAACTTAAGAGACTCCCATATCTCCATACTCTCATTTGAATTTTAGTCCTACCTCATGACCAAATTGACTTTGAATGGATGCTTGACTTCATTATTTGCTTCAAACTTGTCAACAAGTGTAGAAAATAGAAAATCTTGACTTTATTTCATGTCTATCATGGCAAATAAACCATATTTCATCTCAATCTGATCTCTCCTAATATACTTAGGTCTCCAAATCCATGTTTGACCTCTTCCTTGCATTCTAGGAGCTATATATACCTTATTTTGCTTTAAGAACTCATTCAACATGTATTTGTGCTACCTATCAATATGACCAACTCTATGACATCTGAAACAAACAAGATCATTCATACCTTTTGCTTGATGATGATTATGATCTTTCTTTGACTGATTGCTTCTTCTTACATAGTCCTTTTCCCTATGACCAACAATATGACAAATAAAACAATGGCCCATAAAATATTTGGCATACCTTGAAGCATTTGGTTGTCTTATTGGCTTCTTCATTTTGCCTTTGACCTAATTTGACTTGTTGTTTTTCATGCTACCATCCTCTTTGCCTTGTTTTGATCTCTTTTATTCTTCTTCAAGATTGCCTCTCTTGATTATGACCTTTTCATGCTCATCCTTCAGAGAAATAAGATTAGTCTTTAATTGAGCACATTCATCTTCTTTAGCTCTCATGCTTGAACTTGCAGCCTCTAACAGAATTATGAGAACGTGGATAGTCTTCTTATCCCTCTTAGCTTCTTTAGCCATGTCATATTTCAATCTACATGCTTGCTCTTTAATAATATTCATAGAATAAATATTACATTTCAACTCATCATGCTCACCTTACTTTGAACTCAACTTGGCATTTGTCTCTTCTAACTGATTCTTGAGATGTTTGCATTCTTCCTCTTTTGAACTCAGATTTGTCTTTGTAACCCTTAATTTATACTCAAGAAAGCTGATCTTCTCTTTATCATATTTTGATCTTGAGAATGATTTAAAGGATTATAGATCCTTATTGAGCTTGATCTATTCTTGATTCTTCTTTTCCTTTCTCTCGATCTTGCCTAACAAACTTCCCTTAAGAGAACTAATTTGTTCTTCAAGACAATTCATCATATTCCTCATTTTATGATTCCTCTTCTTTTACTCCTTAAATTCACCAAGTTCACCCATGAGCTTAACTTCTAGATCAACTTCTTATTCCTCACTATCATATAAAAATTCATCTTCTCCATTGTCATGGAAAACTACTTTATCAAATATGAGGATCTTTTCACCCATATTTTACCTTGGATCACCTTTAAGTGGTTAAACTTGCATAGAAGGTCCTGCTCTAAAATTAATTATTGGAGGTACAATAACTGAGAGGGGGGGTGAATCAATGATTCAAGATAATCCAATTAAATTACCAACTCTTAAACATTCAACATACATCAACTTGATCAAGCAACATAAACATGAAAGCATATACATCCAAAGCATACATCACATGAACACATCATATATGTGGGAAACCCTCTTGGGGGATAAAAATCAATGAACCTTACAAGATAGATGATAATCCTATAAAAAAAAATCCAACATTTATTCCATCGCCCACTAATCAACACCTATACCATACTTTAATGAGACACCAATCCCACAAGGAGTTATTGCCCCTATCTAGCTAAGCACCTACAACTAGAACTTTAGAAAGCTTTACCTTAAAAGGAGGAACCAACCCCCTAGGCAATCAAGCACCCACTCAGCTACCTAAATAGATCACCTTGAACACCTTTTGCTATTTTTCAACTGATGATGATCACCTTTATCTTCACTCTTGACCTCCAATCTCTCCCAAGCTGCCTCTAGGCTAACTTACTCAAATTTCCTCTTCTAGGCTCATTAGGTCCAATGACCTATGTGTCCTCTTACATAAACTTGATCAGATAAACATGTATGATATTTTTCATAATCTTATGGTCCTAACTGACATGTACCTTCTCTTTCAAAGGTTCTCTTCTTCACTTGAATCCACACATTACACAACTAGCACAATTAGTCTAAATAAACCTTATACCACTCTCTTCCTTTAACCCATCTTGGTTGATTAAGATGATTTACATATTTTATATACACTTAACATAGGTCCATACACACATTACATGTGAGAACCGCTCTCTCCGTAGGTTGGACATTACCTCATTAGCCCCATACCACCATTAGGTCTTGGTGAGACATAAAACAATCAGGTCTTCATACTCACACGTTATATGTGAGACTACTTGAACCATCTTCATCCTTTACCAATGATTAAAAAACATAAAACCTATCTCTAATATCCCATTTATTACTCCCATATGGGTCCATTCCACCTAGAACACCAACTCACACCTTGAATCTACCAATTAGGTCTCATCGCTTTTCAGGTCTTCATACACAGAAAACATAGTCTCAAACTTTTGAAGCAAACACTCAAATATTTCACATATAAATATGATTATATCACATGGGTGAGCTCTTTGTGACCTTTAAAACATTTCCATGTTCCTTAAACATTTAAACACAAAATCTAAGTATTCAAATCAACTTTCTCAAAATGACCACTCAGACTGGTCATATATAGTCAAAATATAGTCACGCTATTTTGACTCTTCATATCTGATCAGGGGAAAACTATGATAACCAATGCCTTCTCATAATCATTATAAACTTATAGAACATCTCCATACTCATTTTATTCCTTAACTCTACTCAAAACACGTTCAACTTACCTCTGCAAGATGGCCACTCAAACTATCACTACATTTAATAAACACAATCAACTTCTAAGCCTTTATTCACACTGAATATGGATTGGTCAAATCTCTAAAATCCATACATATTGTCCTCATGGATATATAACACTCTTCAATAGTTAGTTCATTTAAAAACATCAAAATACTATCAAGAACTCTTTAATTATCCTTCTCGGGTCACTTTTAGAACATAGTCAAACACATAGTCAACTTTGAAGCTTAATATTTGCAATTATGCAAACATTCAAATCTACTAACTAAGTTTTTTGGATGTGCATTGAAGTCCTCTACAACTTTGCCTTATTTATTAGTATGAAATTCATCTTGGATAAAAATATACAGCTTAAAAACTACAGACTGGTTACCCTTCATAAATTTGAATATTCAAATTCCAACGGTCACTGTGTGTTACAAAAACATCAGCCATGTGTTTACATCTTGTTTCTCCTTGAAACTAGATCAAAAGTAGTCTATCTATTTCTTAGGGAGTATCCTAGGATTTACCTTGCAACACTCATCATTTATCTTGGATCCTCACTTCTATTATCATGCCACTTGGCAGCTCTGCGTGCCTTCTGAGCACTCTGTTAACATTTTGACTTAATGCACACTGTTGGATCATTACTAACAAGATCATGCACTATTTTGGATCTTCATATGATAGTCCCCACTCTTTCACCACTTGGTAGTTCCATGTGCTCTCATTGACTATTTGACTTCACATGCTTCATTAGATCATAACTTTACGATCACATACTCACTGTTAGATCTATATTGACTATTTGACTCTAGACTTCAACTAGTTAAACTTGATGATCTCTGGCACATCACAATCTACAAGAGTAACTTTTAAGGTTTATAAATTGAGCTATAAAACACTTTAAGAGTCCAAATATTTAAGGTACCTTCTTGGCACTATATATAGCATCTACATGAAAACCTTTGACCATTGTTGACTTTCTGAGTACCTTTATTAAATGCACAAACTTGCTAGTTCATTCATATCTACATGATGTGCAATGATGGTCTGAATTCTCTTAAGCTAGAAGATGCATGTTTCTCTTTCTAAATGATCAAATGATACACCAAAACTTCACCAAGACATCTATGGATGCCTCGTAACTTCTTTATCCTTAAGAACTTGCACAAGTGCCATATATTCTTCAAGTTATCAAACACAACTTCTTTGTCATTCATGAATTAGTATCTCATGCTCTTTTTGATATCAATGACAACCTAACATCAATGACCATACTCAACATAAGTGATTTATGAGTGTAGGACCCACATTCAGACCTTAGAGCAATCCAAGGCATTAGAGGGGTCTCCATCTACTAGTAAGGCATCTTAGGGTGAGTCTTATTCGATGAAGGTAGAGAGAGGGGGGATATTTGATGAATATGATGTCATACATGAGATGTACTTTTTTTATGCCTATATGGAAATTTATGCATTTTTGGCATTGTATATGCATATATAACATTCACCCAACATTAGATACTATGTTGGTAGATGTAATCTTATGTATGCCTATTATGGCAATCTATGTATTATTGACATTGTACGCATGTGCCTATATTGTATGCCTATCATGGGAATCTATCTAATTTATATTTAGTTTTAATTTCAAATTTTATTGTATAGTGTTGTTTTGATTTTCCAAACTATTATCTATTCGATCTTGTTTGTAAAGTTGTACACAAACGAGGATTAAAAATTTATTCTTTTCAATGCTATAAAATTTCAGATCTCCCATATTTTTTTAAATTAAAGTTTTTATTTTATAGTGTGTAGTGGAAATGACTAATGACACTCTTATCTATTTTTCATTTGTCATCACCCATTTATAACTTTTCAATTGATCATCAACATAATTTGATTTCACTTAAAACCCATACCTAATCATGTTTAAACTTGTGTAATGTAAAGACATAAAATCATTGATAAATCCCTGCAAATTTCTCACTAGAATACCTATACCTGTAAATTATTTGATCTTTCACCTTCACCTAGATCTAATGTCTTTTTGAATAGAATTTATTGAAACTAGGCCTACTTCTTGTGTGCCTTATATGATTCTTATTCCTTTATATTTTCCCTCACCTCTCAAGTAATCTTTATCAATACATGTTCTGCACTCAACTCCTTTTGGTGACCATGTACATGGTCTACTTCTTCATCTTTGATAAAATTTCAAGATGAACTTCAACCTAACCTTGACTATAAAGTATGATAAAAGGAAACATTACTTACTTGAAATATAATATTCATTCATGAGACAATGATCTATCTTTGGCCAAAACCCTTTATCATCCCCTAATACCACCTAATGCATAGTTTTATCTTCTATGTTTAATAAGGATATAAAAGTCCTATTCATATAATCTAAGATCATGAAGAATTCCAACCTCAATTATCCACTCTTGTTCTCAAATCAATTCAAAATCCACTCTCAAACAATCTTCTTTTAAACTAGTCAATTACTCATTAGGTTTGCTTTTAACTAGTCACTAATCTCTCAAATCTACTCTCTTTCTTATTAAAAAATATTATTTAAGACACTTTGGATAGGTCTTAGGAAAAATCAAGGATTTATTTATATGTCAAAAATTACAAGGAATCAACCAACTATATAGGTCTCTAAGAGATTGAGCTATCATTCTCAAATTTTATTTTTTTAAGTTTCTAGGTCTCTAGACCTAGTTGTTGCTCCAATAGGTCAATTTATCAAAATAGAGTTTTTAGCTCTTAAAAATTATATTTTTAGTAGCATTTTATTAATTTTAAAATGTTTTAACCCTTACCCAAGTTTATAAAACTCAAATCAACCAAAAACTCATCTTACCTTATGCACAACTTTCTAAAAAATGGTCTTCTACAAGGGTACATAAAAATAGTACTATGTACCTGATATTTAAAACTTCTTGTCAACCCAATGATATTTGGAATAATCTATAAGATCCATTCCCTATCTTCTCACAAAATTTCATACCTTATTGTTCAATTGTTTGAGTTTTAGAGGTGTTTTACTCATGAAACCCTTACTTTGGATTTACTCAAAATTTATGTAGGCTGAGAGTTTAGTTAAGACTATTGTCAACATAGATTATACATGTATCACAAACTTATTATATCCTAAAAATCACCTTGAAGACTTAAAATACATTTTCATGCAAAAGTGGGTGAGAAAAGGGAGAGAGGAGCGTGGAAACACTAACAACAAAGTTGTCAAAGTTTAAGTTGTGGTTACAAAACTATTTTTTTGATGCTTCTTGACCAAAAACTGACACTAAAAACATGTCTAGGGGAAGATTAATGTCTAATAATGGGTTATTTTCATCCCATCAGGCCCGATCGACAAACCCACCACCCATTTCGACCTCAAAAAAGCCCTTCTCAATACAAGAAAAATACAAAATTTTAGCCTAAGTTTAAACATGTGTAAAATGAAACCTATAATTCATTTCCATGAATCATCAGATCCTTCCCATACCTATTTAATCCATTTTATCTCTCCCTAGAGTAATTAGGTGGAACCTTTAAGAGCAAATCGTTGGACAAGTTGCAGTGATGGGTCAAAAAATGCAACTTTTTGGCATTGAACAAGCAACTTCTTGAACTCCAACTGCCATTTTTACCTTTGAGACCTCCACCTAAGAATATATCACTTAAATCATGTCCATATAGGCAAATTACATATTATCACATTGCCATGACTTTCAAATCCACCCAAAAGTGCATTTTTACTATCGTTCAGGAGCATGAAAATACTAACAACAAATATTATCAAAGTTTAAGTTGTGGTTGTATAATTATTGTTTCGATGCTTATTGATCAAAAATTGATATTTTAAACATGTCTTAGGGGACGGATAACATCTAATACCAAGTTATTTTTGTCCCATCAGGCCCGATTGACAAACCCACCACCCATTTTGGCCTCAAGAATGCCCTTCCCAATATAAGAAAAATATAATTTTTTAGTCTAAGCTCAAACATGCATAATAAAAACTTGTAAGTCATTTATGTGAACCTTTAGATCCCTCTCATACCTATTTAATCCCTCTAATATTATCCCAAATCACTTAGGTATAAACTTCAAGAGTGATCTGTTGGACAAGTTGCAATAAGGGGTCCAAAAATGCAACTTTTTGGCATTGAACAAGTAACTTCTTGAGCTCCAACTACCATTTTTACCTTTGGGACATCCACATAAGAATATATCACTTTTATTACATCTATATAGGAAAATTACATGTTATCACATCACCATAACTTTCAAATCCACCCAAAAGTGCATTTTCACTACTGTTCAGGAACACGAAAACACTGACAATAAATATTGTCAAAGTTTAAGTTATGGTTATAGAATTATTATTCCAATGCTTCTTGAATGAAAAATAACACTTCCAACATGTCCATGGGGGTGGATAATTTCTAGGGCTAGGTTTTTGGCCTCCTACCAGGCTCGATCGAAAATTCACTACCGATTTTGGTCTCAAGAATGCACTTCCCAATACAAAAAATTTAATTTTTTAGTCTCAGTTCAAACATGCATAAAATGAAACCTATAATTCATTTATGTGAACCATTAGATCCTTAACCTACCTATTTAATCCCTCTAATCACATCTAGATAACTCAGGTGGAACCTTCGAGAGTAATCTGTTGGATAAGTTACAGTGATGGGTCTAAAAATGCAACCTTTTGGCATTGCACAAGCAACTTCTTGAGCTCCAACTACCATTTTTGCCTCAGGGACCTCCACTTGAGTATATATCAATTTTATCATATTCAAATGGAAAAATTACACATTATCGCACTGTCATGATGTTCAAATCCACCCAAAAGTGCATTTTCACTACTATTTAGGAGCGTAGAAACATTGACAACAAATGTTGTCAAAGTTTAAGTTATGGCTACATAACTATGGTTCTGATGCTTCCTGACTAAAAAAAACACTACCAAAACATAAAATGGGGAATATAATTTCTATGACTAGGTTCTTATCCTCCCATCAGGCCTGATCGATAAACCCACCACCCATTCTGGCCCTAAGAACGCCCTTCCCAATACAAGAAAAATGCAATTTTTAATCCTAAGTTCAAACATGCATAAAATAAATCATGTAAGTCATTTGTGTAAACCATTAGATCACTCCCATGACTTTTTAATCCCTATAATTTTACCCCATATCACTCAAGTAGAATCTTTGAGAGCAATCTTTTGGACAAGTTGTAGTCGTAGGTCCAAAAATGCAACTTTTTGGCATTAAACAAGTAACTTCTTGAGCTCTAACTGCCATTTCTGCTTCTGGGACCTCCACTTGAGAATATATCACTTCAATCACATCCAACTTGAGCTTCACTTAGATTGAATAATATAGAATTATCTACTAACAATGCCAACTACATGAAGTTGGAAGCTTATCTGGCACCACTAACCTATAAAAAATTGTTAGTAAGTAATTAAAAATGAAATTCATATGTACTACCTAGAAAATAAAAAACATTTGGTAAAATTGATTACATATACATTTGAAAAGTCAACATACCTACATATTTCAATCCAATGAACCATTAAGATCTACTCTAACCTTGATAGGATCAAGAATAACTTCATTGTCTGGCTCCCGAACTTTCCATAGTTTCCTATTTAATGGCCTCCCATGATATTTTTATAATTGAGTATTTATTGCAAGAATCAAATTTGAATAGCACAGTATCTTTATGTGCATTTCAAACTCTTCAAACAACCATTGATATGAATTTTTTATAAGATATTATTGAAACCAAGCTCTAGTGGCTACCACTGACCTAGTGGGATAGTCAATGTTTTCTCTATCTATAACTGGGGAAGTCAAATTTTTTTACTCTCTAAACACTAACACAAGTAGTAATCAGTGCCTTCTTCATTATCCTCATCTACAATAACTACAAAAACATGCCTTGTATCATAAAAAACCATTTTTAGTGACAATATGAAGATATTTAATGAGAATAAATTGTACATAATGAAAAATATTCTACCTAGTTGCACTAGATTAGATACATGGTCAAACTCATCTGATGATGTCATATTTATAAGTTATAATGTTGTTAGAACCTGATATGTGTTTATTAGAATTAGAGTTTTGGAACTCAAATCATCCACCCACTTTTGTGAGTCACATTCATTCCAAACAGAGTCCATGCATGCAGAACAAAAACATGCCAAGTGTCTTGTATGAACAGTCTAAGAACTTGCATTTGAGCTATGAAATGAGTGAAGGTCACTTAAACCTATTACAGTCATACAATACTCATACTTTTCCAAGTGTTCTTCCTTTATTAACCATAAATATCTACGAATAATAAAATTTGGTTGAACACCATGACACATGTTCTCATTACACCATTCAACCATGATATTTGCATTTGTCAAATGAACACCATTTTCAAATTTCAAGTCCTCCCTTATAATAGTTCATTTTACACATGATCCAACACCATCATGCTACCCTTTTCTATGGCCAGCCTCGATGAAATTCCAAACGTGTTATACACTAGTGGTAACATGCATCCTACTCAACCAATAAAATATCCGTGCATTTTTGAATTATGGTGTGCAATTGTCTGACCAAATATAATGTTGTTGAAAGTAATGTTCCTCTAACTCAATTGTTTATATAACTTCTAAAAACAACCTTGCACATACTCTAAATAATGTGATCAATCATCATTGGTATAGAAATGGTACTCTTTTAATATTTTTCACTATTTCTCTATACTATCAGGTGCATGTATGAATGTTATATGCATGAATATGGAAACTTGTGATGAGTTGTAATACTGTGATTGAACTTCCATTTGGGGTTTGAATGTTTAGTTTTCAAAAAATTCAATTAGTGAAATAATCGAACTAAGTGGGAATGTATCCTTGCTTATCTTAAAATGTTCATCAAACCATCTAGCTCTATATGTGTGTCTTACATACTCATAAATAATTTTCTCCCTAAACTTGACCAAAAAATTTAGAAACAAGTATATTTTTTGTAACAAGCTCACACCTTTTAGATTCTTTGCCCTCTTTAACTTGATAAGTCATTGATTTATATTTGCTTAAAAAACTAATTCCTATCCAATTGCACTTGTAATCTTCTGATGGATACATTTTTTAAATATTGGCAATCCACCACAAATTCTACTATTTCCATTTAAACATGATTTGTTATAAAATAATTGACATCCGATCTTCTGCAAAAGATAGTTGGAATAAATTTCCTTACTGATTTTGGTGGAAATTCAATGCCATACACCTGTAAAATATTATTAATATGCAAAGTATAATGAATATGATGAAAAACATCATAGTGCATTGAAAATTCAACATGTTGCCTACAACAAGAAGTGGTGCATGTGTGATTTATTCTTACATAAAAAAGGTTTAGCCATCTCAAAATATCTTTGACAAATAGAAATTTGTGGATGTTTTTCCAAAAATTTAGAGTACAATTGTGTTTGAATCACATCTAATAAATGTTTTGGATACGGTTCATGGTTACAAGAACCAACTCTTTTTTTCACTACATCTTTTGCATCAGGTGAAACTCTTGTATTGTCTTTCCAAAATTGAGCAAGTAACTCTTTGAGAGTATCGACTATAGCCTTGCCTTTTCGTGGAAGTCTACCAGAGAATGCCCAGAGCTCATTTATATTAGGTTCATTAAGTCTTTCATGTCTTTCAATTGCTTTTATTAATTTTTTATGTTTATATTAAGTGTTGGCTTGTTTTTGAAACTATTCATTTTTCCCCTATTTGGTCACTTATTGCACAAGATGCAAGTATACGTCAAGCAACATTATAATCTTGGGTGCATGATTTTGGGCCTATAGTATGATATGCATCATGTAGATTTTTAATCATTTCATTATTTTCATCATCCATGTTTAATGTTCTTAGTCTTAATGTGTACATTATAAGTTCCATCTTAATCAATTTTATCAATGAAACAAATAGGTCCCATCTTAATTAATTATATCAATGAAATAAATAATTGACATCTTTGACTATCATAATCCAAATTATGAAAAAAACTATTCCAAATTTGTTAAGCTAGTCTTATTGAATGGTGATTAGACATTTTTTAATGCATTGGTTCTAAAATATTTTCATCAACTTCAATTAAGTACTTATCTTTTCTACGCACAATTCTTGGAGGTGTTGTTAATGGTGAAATTTGTTGAGAGGGTGTTTCAAAATCATTATTACTTTCATTGTTTAGAGGTGGGATGACATTTTATTCATTGTTTATTTCTTCATTAAATGTTTTCATAAAAAAAAATTGATTGTTAATTTCATCATTATTTGTTTCAATCAAATTTTCTTCATTCATAGGGGGTGAAGCATCATACATAGACTCATCATCAACAAAATAAAAAACTTAGAACTTTGAATGTAAAATTTCAACATTATCTAATTCATTATTGTCAATTTTTTTATTATTCATTTCATTATGGTCAATTTCATCATTATTCAACTCATTATGGTCAATTTCATCATTATTTAACTCATTACTATATATTGGCTCATTATTTATGGCATTTGGTTAATTAAGATTAGGGTTTGTGCCTTGTCTACCATCAAGTTTTAACATTCGTATCTTATGTTTCTCTCTAAAATATTCTACTTCCTCTAGTGTTTTGTTCTTCATCATCTTCCTCTTCCTCGAACATGATTTTTCACCCATCAAGGATAATCGATAACTTTTCAAAGGTGGGGTCAAAAGTACACAGGTCCTGTAGGTTTTATATAATGTTTGTGGGGATAAAACTATTGATTTGGGTTAAAAATAGATGTTGAAAAGTTAGCTTAGTCTATAATAATAATAACACAATCATGATATATAACATGATCGAGTTTTTCTTGATACTAGTTTCTACTTCAACATAAACATTGAGAAGTGAGTTTTGTGTATATTAAGAATAACGTAGTTATAAAGTGATTGCATTATTATTAATACTCAGTTGGGGTTAAACATAGACATTAAGAAGTGAGTTTTGTCTATATTAAGAATAGCGTGATCACATTATTTAATAACTTGATCACGTTATAATTAATATAGATTAGGGATTAAGGCATTAGTGCATAAGGTTTAGGGACTAGGGATTAGGGCTTACAATTTATGTTTTATGGTTTATGGATTAGGGATTAGAGCATGTAGGTTTAGGTTTAAGGGTGTATATAAGGTCTAATCGCTTTATGCCATGTGAACCTAATTCTTACTACAAAGGATGTTAATTGGTAAATAGGGAAAGTTTATGGTTTATAATTTAGGGTATAGTGTTTAGGGTTTAATAAATAGGGCTTAGGTTTAGGGTACACAGGGTCAATCACAAAGATAATTCTTAGTCTAAATGATGTTAATTTGGGCTAAAATGATTGGTTTAGGGTTTAAAGAGTTTATATTTATGGTTTAGAGTTTAGGAATTAGGAATTTTAAGGATTAAGGATTAGGGTATAAGTTTTAGAGTATGTAAGGTACAATTGTGAAGGCGATTGGGGCAAATTTTAGCTCCTTGAACCTATACTTGTGAGTAAAGAATGTGATTTTGGGCTCAATTAACCCCCACACCATCATAGATTTAGCCAATTAAGTCAATTATGGTGTAATGAGTGATGCAATTTTGACCAAGTTCATCCTTGTGAACCTAATTCTTACTATATATAAAGGATGTTAATTGGGGCTAAATTTTTTGGTTTAGGGTCTATAATTTAAAGGGTTTGGGGTTTAGGGCTTATGGCTTAGGGTTTAAGGTAAATGGTACAAGGTTTAGGGTTAAATTTAAATGGTAAAAGGTTTAGGGTTTAAGATATAAAATATAGGGTCCAATCCCTAAGGTAATTGAAGAATATTTGAGTTTCTTGTTCACCTATTTATGACAATTACCTTCATGTTTGTATTTCTGATAAAAGTAAGTTTAATTAAGCCATACATGTTACATACATTAGACAATCTATTGAGCCATAAATTTGGTTTAGGGGCTTAATGTTGCCTAAATCACACCCCTAATTGCACAAATTGACTAATTGGATCAATCCATGATAGAATCAAACTTTTAATTTTACCCCAAATCATATCTTGCTCTTGAAAGGGTTCAAATTAGCCTTAAATGCCTCCTTGATTAAATGAATCAACTCTTTTTTTAATTATATATGACATGAAATTAGGATTAATTCACTCCAAATCACATCATATACAATTTAAAGTAGGTTAATGTGGCTCATTTTGACCCTAATTACCTCCATAATTTAACTAATCAATATTTACATTTATTAGTTGATGACTTCAAGTTTATTAAGCTCAAAACCACATTCTATACATGTAAAACTTGCATATAAGTAAATAATTTTTCTTTGATTCAATCAAGCTAATGAAATTGGATATGATCAACCCACAAATCACATTTTATAGTCATGCAATTAGGTTGAAGGGGCTCGAAATAGCCCCAATTTACTTTAGATGCACAACTAGATTGGTACTCCCAACGACTAAGTTTTGGCCATAGGTTTAAAAAATGAATTTTATGACATCCCATGATAAAATTAGTTATATCATAAGGCATGTCTGTTTGTGGCATGCAGTGGGCATTAGGGTACAGGGCTTACAATTTATGTTTTAGGGATTAGGGATTAGGGTATAGGGTTTAGGTTTAAGGGTGTATATAATGTTTAAACGCTCTATGCCATGTAAACCTAATTCTTAATATAAAGGATGTTAATTAGAAATAAATAAATTGGTAAATAAGGAAATTTTATGGTTTATAATTTAGGGTATATAACATTTAGGGTTTGGGGTTTAGGGCTTAGGTTTTAATGTATATATGGTTTAGGGTACACGTGGTCAATCACAAAGATATTTGAGGACAATTTGAATCACTTAGACCCATTTGTGACTATAGAATGTGTTTTTGGGTTGTAATTATACCCCATGTCATCATGCAAATTGAGTGAATTAGTCAAATATGGCGATCAGTCATGTGATTTAGGCCAAACTGAGCCCTATGAACATAATTCTTAGTATAAATGATGTTAATTTGGGCTAAAATGATTGGTTCAGGGTTTAAAGAGATTATATTTATGGTTTAAAATTTAGGGATTAGGAATTTTATGGATTAGGGATTAGGGTATAGGTGTTAGGGTATATAAGGTACAATCATAATGGTGATTAGGGAGAATTTGAGCTCTTTGAACCTAGATATGTGAGTAAAGAATGTGATTTTGGGCTCAATTAGCCCCCACATCATCACAAATTGAGCCAATTAAGTCAATTATGGTAATGAGTGATGTAATTTTGATCAAGTTCATCCCTATGAACCTAATTCTTACTATATAAAGGAAGTTAATTGGAGATAAATTTATTGGTTTATGGTTTAGGGTCTACAATTTAAAGGCTTTATGGTTTAAAGCTTATGGCTTAGGGTTTAAGGTAAATGGTAAAGGGTTTAGGTTTTAAGTTAAATGGTATAGGGTTTAGAGTTTAAAATATCATATATATGGTCCAATCACTAAGGTAATTAAAGAAAATTTGAGTTGTTTATTCACCTATTTGTGATAATTACCTTCATGTTTGCATTTCTGATAAAAGTAGGGTCAGTTAAGCCATACATGTTATATAATCAATTGAGCCATAAATTTGGTTTAGGGGCTAAATTTTACCCAAATCATGCCCCTAATTTAACAAATTGACTAATCAGATCAATTCATGATAGAATCAAACTTAATTTTGCCCCAAATCATATCTTGCTCTTAAAGGGGTTTAAATAAGCCTCAAATGCCTCCTCGATTAAATGAATCAACTCTTTGGTTAATTATATATGACATGACATTAGGGTTAATTTCACTCTAAATCACATTGAATATACAATTTAAAATACATTCATATGGCTCATTTTGACCCTAATTACCTCCATAATTGAATTAATCGACATTTACATTCATTGGTTGATGACTTCAAGTTTATTAAGCTCAAAATCCTATTCTATACATATAGAACTTGCATATAAATAAACAATGTTTCTTTGCTTTAATCAACCGCAAAATCACATTTTATATTCATCCAATTAGGTTGAAGGGGCTTGAAATAACCCTAATTTACTTCAGATGCACAACTAGATGGGTACTCTAAAGGCTAAGTTTTGGCCATAGGTTCAAAAAATGCATTTTATGACATCTCATGATAAAATAAGTTATATTGTAAAATGTATAATGAGTTACACCTTAAAACCAATTAATTATAAGTAGTCAAGTCAACATATTAAAATGCCCATAAATTTTTTGAAGTCTAATGTGATACCATGACACCTTAATTCGCTATCCAAGATTAGGGACCTTTCCCATATCACATGAAATAACACCACTATTAGGAAGCTCAAGAACATATAAGATCATATATAAAATTTAACGTAAAGAGTCAATTTGGGTTTTTGGGTGTTATGAATATATAACTGATCACATTAATAACACAATCGCATTATTAAATAATGTGACTACATTACTAACACGGTTAATAATGTGACCATGTTAATATCACGATCACATTATTAATGTGATCATGCTATCTGAATTTAAATTCAAAAACTGCATCTTTTGGCTAGGGAATGGCTTGGATTCTTGAGCCAAAGGCTTAGACCTATCAATCTACAGCCAAGTTCGAGAGTTATGATAAAAATAACAAAATTTAACTTCGATCACTAAATACACTAAGAATTTCAATGGTAAAATTCAAAAACTTAATATCATCACGATGAGCATGCTTTCCTCTTTCCAAAAATATGATATTTATAATTTTTTGACTAATTTAAGGTTTCAAACTATGTTGATTTTTAACTATACCTTTTTTATACCACAATATACATGCCTATACATGTTCATGTAATTTGTTTTTCATTTATCTAAGTGAAAAAAAAGTTATATGATCACAAACTAGGCCTAATCCTACACACATTCAAAGAAAAATTAGTTTTTGTTTTCTTGAGGCAGTTATACATGCCACATGGATGACTATCCATATTTTTGTCAGTGTTGTAGATCTATTTACTTGCAAAATTCATAATAAAAAAAGTATTCATTGAAAAAATATAAAAAATATAGGTCACAAACTATAATATCTTATCTAAAATTTTCCCAAAAGGTTTCAAATAATATTAAATGTTGTTCAAAAAATGGTGCATTGTAGGCCATCTATCTACTCAGTTTTCTTTTAAAAAGGAGTTTTTCTTCAAAATTTAGATGTTTGACTTATTTATATTTAACCTTTTTTTTTAAAAAAAATAGTGTTTTAGAAACTAGACTCAAAATGATACATTTTATTTTCTTACACCATCTTCAAATCTGGAGTGTAGATATCTCAAATTATCTACAAAAATTAAATTTTTTAAAATTTCAGGAAAATCATGTCCATGGATAAGCCACTTTTTGTCCCCCAACTTTATGCATTTGCTTGTTGTTTTATAAACCCTACAAGCTTTTTTATTTTATGAAAAGTATTTGCATTGGTTTAAATATATCATAATCCCCTCAAAGTTTCCATATAAAATAGTATAGTGTTATATTGTTTTGATTCGATAAACACAATGGAAGTTTGGATTCAAAATATTCACAAAGTTACACAGGTTTCTGACCGAGTTGATTACCACTAAATGATGAAGTAGTTCATGGGTTTCAAGTTTTTTGTGGTTTCAATTATTCTTACAGAAATTAAATATGGACTTTGTTTTTATTTAAGTATATTGAAACTATTTCTTATATTTTAGAACTTTGTGTCTCATTTCTTGGTATGACAAAATGTTAACATTGTCAACCTGGGCATTTGAAATAATTGTAGTTCCATTGTGGATTTCAATATTAAAAGATGGTTTTAGTTTATTTTGATATATGTTTGGATGATTATATGGTTTTATTTGAGAACATAATATCTGGATAGTTTTATAGTGGTTTGTGACTATTAAAAGAGATAGTCTGGAAGATTTACTCAATTGGGAAGAACTTTTGTGCATTCATTCTCTTTAAGATTTGAACAAAGGAAGTTATAATAAAATGGAATTTCTCATTTGCATGCACATCCAACTTTTTAATCTATAAATTTGATTGTTTTTCAAATTTTCTCCTATTTATATTTTTTATATAGAGCTTTGAATGTAAGACAAGATCTTCGCTTGTTTAGATGGTTAAATAATGATATGCAAATCATGAGGGGTTTTGTGTTGTGTTCATTAAAACTTAAAGCCTTGCATGGTTTGAGGAATGTTACATGATAATTCAAGTGGGAATTAAATAGGTTTTTTTTGATATAAATGGTATTGGATTAAGAAGATGTTTGGTTTTATGACTATGTATTTTTCAATTCTATGACAATAATTTTTCACCGTTTGGGGTATAGTTTGTAGTTTTATTGTTTTTAGTTGTATTTGATGACACCATTATTTTGTATAGTTTTTCATTGAAACCCTAATATCAAGATTGGTTAACATAAAAAAAATTAGTCTACATAAATATTTATAATGGTAGTGAGAATATCATGTACACAATTTCATATTGAATAAGTGGTTTTATACTAAAAAGAAGTAGCAGTATTCTTGAATTTTTTTCCTAATAAATCCTTTTTGTTGATCTATGCAACTACAATAACATGAAAATGACTCTCAGAAATACATCTTTGGCTTTGATGTTGAATTTTATGATTTTTATTTGGTTACATATATTTGAAAATGATGATTCATTTTAACAAAGAGAAAGCGAATGGTATGTTCTAGTTATAGCCCTTCTATCAGTTGATTATTCAAGTCATTTTTAGAATAATGATTAAATTTTTCTTCACTTTTTAAAAATGTGTGAATGTATGGTTGTGTTGATTTGGTTTGCCAATTAAATTGGCAATAAGAACACAACGCATGAATATTGACAATGGATATATGTCGTATATCAAAAATTCATTATTTGTTTTATCATTGAATGAAGTAATTTAAAATTATAATAACCTAACAAGTTACTTAATCAGTGGATGCCTTATTATTTGTGTTTCTTTCAAATTAAGGCAAGATGTTAGGCTGAAGTCTGGGTTCATATAGTTTTGAGAGAAATAATGCCTCAAATGGGAACAACCAGTAAGAAATAAATGTGTCATCTATACATGACGCATACCTAGGCAGACCCTCAAGGGCCTAAAAGTTCTATGGCATGTATAAATGAGATTTTGGTTGTGGTACTAGGGATTTCATTCACTTTGATGTAAATGACCCATTCTTATATAATGTTTTGAATGCAACACCTTGCATAGTTTTCACACCCTACGATACTCATGTTTGAAAAGCCTCTCAAAGAGGAAATTGACAACCTCTTCCATTTGGGCACGATTGACTAATTATTTCTTCTCATCAAATGCTTCTTTCTACTAATGAAACTATTGTACTTGCTAACCCATTACCTCAAAATAATGTAATGATCGATTGAAAACCCGTAATGCCATTGTTGTGCCTCAAAATTCTTCCTCTCCAAGCTATAAACATGTTAGGAGCCCTTCAATCCTACCTATAGTAACACATGTGATGAAGAAAATTAAGTTGGAAGTGGACAGTGAATCATGATGGTTGACATAAATCAAGATGCCTATGACTTTGATGGAGTACACCGAGTATAATAAAAATCGAAGAGTTCATTTAATTCATTTGGTATTGTTAGATGAAGGAGAAGAAAAGTAGATCTGCTTGGTTATTTTACTTTTGTTATGATTTGACCATGTTTTCAAATATTTATAGATAATTTTAGCTTAAAATTGTTGATACTGATATTTAGCTTTCAGTTTTGATTCAATAATGTTTGTTGATATTTTCATAATTAGAAATTTGTGTTGATATCATAGATTATTGTTTTGATTATAGTTTTTAGTTTGATTTACTAGATAAACTAATTTATATAATTTATTTTAAGATGATAAAATAATTAGTATAATGTTAAACATCAAAATTTGCAATTCATTTATTGGTTGTGGTGAAAATGAAAGCTGAAATTAACATGCAATGAAATTTACCTTGCAGTCAATTAAAAATTGAAAGGGGGAAATATATTTTGCAAAATATTTGATTTTCAATAAAGTACAACATACAAAATATTTAATTGCTAATTTTTTTTAATCTTAGGAGTTAATTTGATTGGATGTAAATTGATCAAGTGATTAACTAAACATTGATTAGTGTGTTAAGATGACCCTCGCCCATAAGAATATTTGTGTTATTCATCTAATTATGAATAATCGATTTTCAATTCTTTATAAAAATGACATTTTTTTAAAAGTGACTTATTATTTAGAAGCTTGACTAATAACTTAACATAAAGTCAAAATTCAAATAACTTAAGTTATAACTAATTTTATTTAAATTTGATCATTAATTAGTAAAGTAAAATTATAAATTAAAACAATATAATTAGATTTTAATGTACACTTTTAAATACTTGAACAAATATTACGAAAAGAGAAATTTATACAGGTACAAGATCTTTTATTAAGTTTCATATTACACTTCAATGAACACTTCATACATATATATCATATGATAGATTATTTGTGATTAATCACATAGGTTTGCAATATATTTTTTTGTCTCGATGCATAATCTATAAATAGTTATGAATCACATACTTTTCACTTTTAATAAAATATTTTCTTATATCTATGTATGAATCGAGTCTCAACTTTATTTTACTTTTATATTTATATTTAAGAATATTTTCTTTTGATTTTAATTTTTTTAATGTAAATTAGTAAACTTTTTATTTTCATCTTTCATTTTTTAGGTTAATCATGTAATTTTATTTTTTCTAATTTTAATTTTTTAATGTAAATTAATAAACTTTTTATTTTCATCTTTCATTTTTTTAAGGTTAATCATTTAATTTTATTTTTTCTTTCACTTATGCTTAGTTTTTTTTTAACATTTATATAGACTAGTAAACTTTTCATTTTCATAGGGTAATCTTGTAATTTTATTTTCTCTCTTTACTTATGCTTAGTTTTTTTAATGTACGTTGCTTGTTTCATTTCATATTTTATAGATATTTTGATACTATTAGTTTTTTATTATAGTGTAGATTTTCTCTTTGTAATTAGGGGTTCTTTTACTATTTTATTTTATATCAGCAACCTAGGAGGACTAATTACACATCTTTTAACACCCATGAGGGGTAGACATCACATCCATGGGAGGCTTGCAGAGGATAGAGAGAGGTGTTGTGATACAAACACTTTGAGATACTTTAATCTCCTCATGTTTGATGGATGTGAGGTTATATTGTGTTAGGATCTAGGTGGTGATAGGTTTGACATGTTAGTTCAGTTGGATCCCGATTTGTTGCTTCGCCACTTTCAACATGGTGAAGTTTATATCAAAGTAACATAGTGGAAGTCAACAGGTAATGTGTATAATAGACTTCTGATGTGGTTATGGGATCTAGGGTTATCTATGTATGGTACATTTCTCTACACCTGATTAGTTGTATACAGTGGTGTTAGGCATCGTTGGGCAAACTACAGATTGACTTGGTATCCCGACATTCAGACGACAGGTCAAGGCATTCAGTTGAGATTGCTTGAGGACAAGCAATTTTGGGGAGTGTAGACCGTAATGCCCCCTTTTTAGTGAGCATCTGAGTTTTATGAATCAACATATCATCAGGTCCTTGTAGGCTAATAATGGTGATTAGAGGGCCTAATGCAGGGGTTAATGAGTTCTCCATATGGTAGTTTGTAGTGTTTATCTCTCCAATTCTTTGGCATATTATGAGGTGATCATCTCTAGGGTTTTCCGGCTCCATTTATATACACTTACTATTTTTATTAAGTCAGTTGGATGTTGGGGGCTAACCTTACAATTTTTAATAAGGCACCCTGGTGAGCAGAGGAAATAGTAGGCTACCTTCTGGCGCTGAAAAAATTAATAAAAGTTGATTATTGAAGGAGTTATGGAATTTTAATTATTATTAAAGTATTACTTTAATAATAATTAATTATAAAAATGTATAATATTATAATGACTTATTTGACTTTATTATAAAAGTTTATTTAATTTCATAAAGTCTAATTATATAAGTCATTGGTTTGGGTGCCCACTGGAAGTGATATAATAAAGTAACACAATCAAATTCACCATTGATTGTTGATTTCATACTTATGAAATTTGTAAAGCTTTGGCTATGAGGAGAAAACAAGGGTTTCTTCTTCAATCTAATTATGGAGAACATTCATTCTCTCTGATTTGAACAACCTACAAGTGTGAGATACCATCCAAGGGTTGTTATTATAGGTGGCTTTACATTAGAAGTCACATTTTGTTTATTAAGGAGTTTGTTCCAGAGTTTTGAGAAGATTATCATCTGAGATTAGAAGTATACCTGTTGATTGTTTGTTTAATTGTTGATTGTTCCTTGCTGGGGCCATGCCATTCTCATTACCAAGCCGTACAAGTCTATACTTGTTGGGCTATACAACATCTTAAAGGTGGTGTTTTGAGTCTAGGTTGAAATGCCTCAAAATTTGAGTTGCATTTGCCATCATTGAGGGTGTCAAATCTAATGATATCAAGTCACTGCAAAATAAAGGATCATCTTCGACAATCTAAAGTTTATTGTTCAGTCTGTACAAACCGCTTCCACCTTCATTCTTTGATCATAGAAGTCACATTGTTGAAGAAATAACTTATAGGTATGTTGTGATCAGTTTGGCATTCCACTCTTTACATCTTGTATCCAGTCTCTTATGATGTTAACAACCTGATCTAAAGTGTAACAACCTTGATAGCTATGTATTCAGACTTGACATAGTGATAATAGAACCAGATTTAAGGTAGAGTGTTTAGTATTTGTTATGCAAATATGTTGCTTATCATTACTATTTATTGGCAAATGTTGTGGTATTGAAAATCAAACAAAAATACAACAAATCAAACACCTAAACACCCTAAAATCAGGATTCAACTATCTTGCAACAAAGTGTTTGACAAAATTTCAAACCATCAAAACTGAAATTAATTGAGCAAATTCAACTAGCAGATATCTCAAACAGGGGTGGGATATTACATTCACTGTAAAATATCATTTAAACCTCTTATTAGCCAAACACATCCAATTGATAAGAATAATAAAATATTTCTTAGAGTTCATCTTCACTAGTTGCACTACCATAACTATAGGTGAGAATGCACTTCTAAAAAGACGTATTGAAAAATATTCTTGTAGAGGTGGATTCCCTTTGCACCTAAATATACTTAAAGTCTTCTTTTTCTTTTTTTTTTTTTTTTTTGGGGGGGAAATAACATCATTTAAATATAATGGGAGACATAGGTGAAATGTGTATGTCCTACACCATTCATGTTGGATTCTGATGCAAAAAAAGGTATCTTCCTTAGTTGAATTTTGAAACAAGATAACACCCTTGTACCCACCACCTCATCTAAACACGGTTACATGTTACCATCAGTAATTATTTTTTTATATGCTTTGTATTCACAAATAAACAATAGTCACAATAAGAAATTAACAAGTAAATAAAAATATTAGTAGCAATGATGAGTATTACCCACGGAACAAAAACTCTTTTTAGTTCTCAAGTTTTGAACAATATTCAATTACTTTATATGAAATAAATTTGGTTTAAATTTGAATGTCAATTTAAAAAAAATAATAATCTAAGAACCTTGATCATATTTTTTTTTTGGTACAAAGATATAATATTAATTAACTTTTGTGAAAAAAAATAAAATTGTAAGCTACTTCAAAGTCATTTCCGGAAAAATGGTGAATAGCTCATGAAAACAAACATTCATATAAGAATTCAAAAGAATCCATTCATTGCACACATACAATTAATTGAATGAGGAAGAATAAAAATATCATATAAAGGGAAAAAATAAGAGACAATCGATTTTATACACTTTTTGATCTAATACAAACATAAAAAGAACAAAAATGCAAATTATTTTATATGCTCATAAGAATGCATTCTTATTCACAATATGAATCTCCTTCATTCTAATTTCCACCTTAATCTTCTTTGCCCTACTCTTTCATTGGTTGATTTTTTTTTTCTCTTAAACATGAGTTTTTTAAGCAATGCAAAAAAAAAAAAAAAAAATTAGTATACAAAATAATGTAAATCGATCACCAACTCTGCAAGACACGTGTTCATGTATTGATATAGGGGTACACTTCTATCATGGAAAAAATAGGCATATGTTGAGTTGACATTATTCAAAATAAAAAAATTACAAAAAATAGTATTTGCTTTTGGTTTTTAAAGGATTTTAGAAGGTAGTGGGTGGAGGCAATGCCCATACCATAACATGTAGAGGAAAAATGTATGTAACTATTTTTAATATTTCATTTAAGTTTTTATTGGAGATGTCTAAAGACAATGAAAGATATTTATCTGAGAGAATGCATAAGGCACACCCAATCTCCAAACATTTTGATTTTAAAAAATTAAGGGCATATCTTTAGGTAACAATGATATAAATAAAGTTGATTATAAAATTAATATATATAATATTTTATATTGTAAGAATCGAAGAGTACAAAACACATTGTAATCTTTAATTTAGATAACAATAATTTTTTTAAGATAAGATGGCACCAAAATATATCAAAATATTAAAAGATGTATGAATAAGAAGGAAGTAATGATTTTAGATAATATCTATAATTTTTAAAAGAGAATATTTATTAAGGTTATTTATGTAAATGAATGTAAAATAATTTGTTCTTTGGCTCTAAATAAAGTTTAAGGGATGTCATTTTGTGCCAAAGCACAAAATTTAGCATGTCGATTGGCACACACATACACATCTCAGCTTGATAATGTAATGATCAATAAATATTTGATATTGCACAAGAATAATGGTATAAAGAATATAATAATTATTTTATTTTTAAGTGATAAATTACGATGAGTCGTATTGTGAGAGTCTTCTAGAGTCAACTACATACAATTAATAATAATAATTAATAGTGATAAAGATGAGGGGGCACTAATCCAAGAAAAAGAAGAGAAACTTGACTTCTCAACATATATGGGGAGCTTACCAAGTAGAGAGAGATGATAGGGGTGCTAAAATCATCTAAGTAACACATAAATTAAGAACTTTATGGTAATAAAGATGATGAGATAAATAAAATAACTTTACTTTACGAGCTTATTGAGTGAGGAGTACTTACGTATACAGTATTCTGCATGTTTTGATGCTCATGGGAAACATGTAATCATGTACTAAGGTTGACACATGATGTTGTGGTTGGAGCACACAATGCTAATATTTCCAATTAAAGTAAACTATAATTTAAATGAGGTCCTAACAACTTATACTATAATTTGTCCAATCATTGAAGAATTTGGCTCTTATGCAACAATTCCCTTCACGTTACAAATAAATAAATGAATTCAAATAATATTACAAAAAAAAAGAACAATCATAACTCACAAGTATAAGCATGGAACTTACTATCACATCGCATAAAGGAATTGCATTTGCCTTTTGTGGATACTGAAGTTCATTTAACATGTATTTTCTAGAGAAATAATGAAATGGATGAATCCCAGAAAGAATCCGATCCAGGGCCAAAAGTCCAAAAAGAACAACCTTGTCAAGAAGATGTTATCGAACTAGCTTCATAGTTCCATAGTTTGTTCTTCCTATCTCACTATGACTTGCATTTGTTTTCTAACCACGACTTGCATTTTTTACTTCTCTCATAGTCGCCACATGTGATGGAGTTTCACTATGATTTGTTAGTATGCATCTTAAGCAGTTGTCCCGTGGAAGGGGGACTCCTAGTTTCTTCAAGTGTTGCTACCAAAATTTATGAGCAATCCAGGTGTTATAATTAAATGAGAAATAAACTATTTTGTCAAAATAAGTTACTAGTCACATGTTAAAACTCAGATTCATATGATTTTGAAACTAACATAACCCTATAATGCTTTCACTAATTTCCCCAAGTCTAATCTCTTGTTAGTTTGTTCCAAGATTTGTTTTAGTTGTTTGAAATAATATTTGTTATTTTTTCCACAAAATAGATCTTTCCACACGCAAAGCATCACATCAACAATAACCTGACTAATTTTTCCTTTAATATTAGTGAAATAATTAAACACCGAAATAAAAAACACTAATAATCTCAAATCTAACAAACTATGTCTTCATAAACAATCCACATAGGCTTCTGCAACACATGAAACCCCATGATTAGCTCATGTTTTTTTAATGTTATATGTTAATGGTAAAAACAAATAAAATTGTGAGCTCCATAGATGAAAAAACACAAACACAAATTCAATCATACCCAATTCTCTTTTGATAGTCTATGGCTTTGAAGCCCAAATGCCACCAAATGTGTGTGGTTATAAAATTGAGAAAAGTCTAAAAAATTACGACCCATAAATTTTCCACCTCTTTATGAACGAACAAACACAAGATCAAAACACCCAGTTCAATTTAGAACAATACCCACTTGTTACATTAGCAATAAAATCGCAGAATAGAATAAACCCTAAAGGATGATCCAAGGAACCACAAAGGCATGAGATTGGATGATAAAAACATTGTTGAAAACAACGTTTCAATAGCAATAAGTTTTGTCGGAAACCCTGTCTTGGCTTCCACAAAGGTCGTTGTGCCCTCCATCGTACTCCCTCTAAACATGTCCATGGGCTCCAAGACCTTGAGGTCGGCATTGTCAGGGCCCATATGGCGGATATGCAACAATGGATTTACATTTTTGGCGAAGTTAGTATGTGGCTCCTTCAATTAGAGGTTGCAAAATAAGAATTTTGTGGCTCCAAGATTGTTACAAATAAAAATACAAACCAACATTTAGATTCCGACATATAGAACCCATAACTGCAACGCAATATTATCTCAAAATTATAGTTGATGAAACATTAAATCAATATGTTATGAGAGTACCCATACCTTTTACACTCTGTACATGATACAATAGTTTATGTAAATACCGATGACTACGATCATTTTATACATCGAACAATTTAATTTTACAAATTATATTAACTAATAAAAAAGGATAAAAACTAATAAGCATCAACACTAAATTATTATATATTGAAAAAAAAAAAAAAAAAAATTACAATAAAAAAAATGATTATATATAATACAACATTCTCTAACTTGAAATGTTATGAAAGATTTTATTTACACCCAAACCAATCTATCGAACCAAAAGCAATAAAAAAAATACTCTCCCTGAAAACTACGGACCCTTGAATTAAGGGCTGATCTGAAAACTACAGACCCTTGAATTAAGGGCTGATCTGAAAACTACAGACCCTTGAATTAAGGGCTGCTCTGAAAACTAGAGACCCTTGAGATAAGGGCTGTTCTAAAAAGTACAGACCCTTGAAATAAGGGCTGTTCTAAAAAGTACAGACGCTTGAAATAAGGGCTGTCCATTAAAATTTAGGGAATATCCATTAAGAGATTCTGTCCTAAAAAAAATCTTAGTTCAAGAGGCAAACTCAGGGCGGTCAAAATTGCAACAATTAAAATTAAACTGCCAGCCAAAAATAGACAAAAAGCTCATTCCGCGTCACGGGAGGCCAATCCAGACCCCTGTTATTGGGGTCCTTCCGGTGTGCAATCAGATGAAGCAAACGGGGATACTGTTAAGCTAAAATCAATAATAACAAAACAAACTTTGTCCTCTTCTCTTAACAGTTTACGGTTTGCGGTCTTCCTTGCACGGCCTTGAACCTGCTGTACTGTATCTGCCTCTGGATCTTGTCCCCCTCCGCCTTCAATGAGAGGTTTTTCCCCCTCAGGATTTGACAATGACGATCTCAAATGCAGCGTTTACAGGCTTGCATTCAGATTCCGTAGAGAGGGAAAAAGAGGAAGCACTGAAGCGGTTGAGGGAGGCGGAGGCGAGCCTGAGGGACGCAATAGAGGAACTGCAGAGGAAGCAGCAGCAGAACGGCAAAGATCATCCTCTGTGCACGCATGGTGGCGACTCCTGTGTGGCCAATGCGATCGGGAATTTGTGCCAGAGCTTTCTGCTGGCGTATGGCGTGAGGGTGGGGATAGGGATTCTTCTCAGGGCATTTAAGCTCGCCAAGGGGCAGTCTTACCGATCAATTCTCGACTTGAAGGTCAGTCTCTGTTTTTCTAGGTTATCAAAATTCTGATATATAGGCTCTGTAATTCTCTTGTGGTTACCGTGCATTTTTTATTTTTGTTTTGGACCTACTAGAAGTATATCTTTCAGTAACGGTCCACTTCACTCGGCCTTGTCCGATGGGGGCACTCCCGACTTTGATTTGCACATGGATTGCACAAAATTTGAGAATTATATCTTTTAAATTCGTGTGAAAATGGCTGCTACATACTTTCGGTGGGCATTGGATGATGAATTTAAGTTTTATTTTATTTTACTATTTTTTAAAAGAGAATGAGACCTCCTTTTGGACAGTATATCGGTCACAGTTACCTGGAGACGTGGGGTACAGGCACGGGTATGGGAACAGGTACACCATTGCAAATCAGGTAAGTCAGTAAATGAATAGGCGTGGGGCTATTTTATATATAAATATATTCTCAAAAAGATGTAGGTATGGAGAATTATTTTTTTTAAAAAGAGAACAAGACCTTTTGGATAGTATATGGATCATAGTTAACTGGAGAGTGGGGGATACAGGGAGGGCTTGGGAACATGTACACTATTTCAAATCAGGGAAGTGAACAAATAAATGTGTGGCTATTATATATATAAATATACTCCCCAAAAGATGTAAGTATAGGGATGGGGACCTTAACCTGGAGTCTTTTTGGGATGCTATGGATAGATGCTTTAGAAAATGATGCAGAGCATCCTTGGTGTGACCTAACTATCCAGCATCAACCAAAAACTAGTTTGTTTGGGAACATGTACACTATTTCAAATCAGGGAAGTGAGCAAATAGATAAGTGTGTGGCTATTTTATATATAAATATATTCCCCAAAAGATGTAGGTATAGGGACAGGGACCTTAAACTGGAGTCTTTTTGCGATGCTATGGACAGATGCTTTAGAAAATGACGCAGAGCATCCTTGGTATGATCTAGCTATCCAGCATCAACCAAAAACTAGTTTGTTTGATTCGGTAAACAGGGAACTCGTGTGACGTTTATCTTTGAACTCTGAAGGTGGTCATTACCACCTTGTCTTCTTGGGATATTTGATCCAAGTCAAGGTTAGAGCACTTGGACTGCCTCAGGAGCATTTGGAGATTGTTTTAAAGTGGGTTTTTCTTGGAGATTGTGCATCCATCTTAAAAACTCATGATCTCAGCTTCATGTGTCACGTTGGGCCCATTTTCATGCATATAAGAAACATAGCAAAATAAAAATGAAATTTCAGGCAGAAATAGAGGCAAAAATGGGGATGTCCAGGAATTTGAAGATTGGAATAGTTGGGGAACTGCAAGGAGGAGCTACCAACAGATTTGGAGTGGGTTTGATCCCTGATGATGGACAAAAAAGCTTGGGCTATAACTTTGAGTCCGTAGCATGGATTAGAGTTGTGAAAATTGCTCTAAATGTTCGACAAAATGTTTTTTTTGCAATTTTCTGCTTTTACAGTCAAGGAAAGGCTAATAAATGCTGTTTGAGAATAGTTTGAAAGCTTATAATGCTGGAGAATCTTATATCAGGAGAATGTAACCTGTCCCAAGAGTTTTTGTGGTGCTTTGAGGATTCTTATATACATTGGAGAGGCCTAGAAACTTTGATATCATTGAAATTTCAGTGCTGGTTCCAGTTGAGGTACGTATGCGGTATGGAATGTGTCAGATAGGTCGCGAGAGTCAATTCAAGTAAACCCCCTAGCTCCTCTCTCATTTCAACCAATTTTAGATTTCAAACAATTCATTCACATAACTTAACTATTTAAATGTAGGCGTTTAAAAGACGGATTTTCATTTTTCTTGTAAATGGCTGCAAAAAGAATGGGAACAACAAAGTTGGGATAAATGATAACGGGAAAACTTGTTTTGGCTGTTATCACATGGTTTCCATTCATTTGGCCCCTGTCCTATACTGCATCAGAATCTCTGGGATTTAGGTCTCAACAAGTCCAACTTTTTTCAAAACTCTACCTTGGTGTAAGGAAAACATGCCAATCCTTGTAAATTCCTTTATAATATACGAGCAGATATGATTTTAAAAAAGGTGTAGAGAGCTCAGGTGCAACTATTCAGAAGTTGCAGATGACCAATTAAATTTTTTAAATTGTCACATGAATTTTACTGTGCATATGATCTGTTTTTTTAAAGCTCTCCTGCAATTGATATCAGCTCTGATATCCTAACAGTTATGAGGTGACCTGTGAATATGTGAAGTGAGATAAATCATTTCTTGTATGAAGACAAAAATAAGTATCTTCGGCATTTTCCTTACTTTCTAACCATTTGCTCACGTTAACTTGTAAGACTGATGAGCATTCCATCTAATTCCGAACCTCAACAATTCTGTCAAGGAGTGCTTGCAAGCAACTAAATACTCTATATCTAAATAAATCTTAAATTGGCAACGGACAAAGTTGCAACTTAATTGCCTGTAAAACAATGCTTAAATAGAGTGATCCTTGGAATACATTGACAAGAGAGAAACTACGACAAATAAATTATAGTGTTAGTTTACTTGGAGTCATTTACTTACAATCCCTTAATTATCTTGCTCATGAAAGAAAATATGATTCTCATCAATGTTTTATGAGATTCTTGCTTGGATTTTCAAGCCAGTTTCTTCATGTGACAAGAGGAGAGCATGTTTTGAAATGTGTCTCTTAGAAGATAGATTACAAAGTTGACTAGTTGCTAACCTATAACTAAGCTTAGGCAAAAAATGTCTTCAACAAAGACATATAATTCCAATATTTGTTAGGAGTTAAGATGGGTCCAGCTCTAAATATTTCAAAAATTATACAAGAAACGAATGCTTAGAAGGCCTGGATGCTACTACAATGCGACATAAACGATGGACAACAATGTAAATAAAAAGATTGAGATGCCATCAAATGGAACCCAAATTATGTGTTCCTCACTAGAAAACTAAGTATCAAACCATTTCATGATTGATTTCTAGCAAATGTTCCTGCATGAACCTTATATTTTAAACATTGTCAGTCTCGCAACTTGAAACAAGCCATACTTATGGTTGGATGCCTGAGTGGCTTAATGAATCTAAACTAATATGATGTAAAACCTCTCTATTCATGCTAACATTATCTATTTGAAAACTTATTTTTTCTTTTTTTGGATGAATATCTGCTAACATTATGGATGCAACTTTTGTAAATGTTCCAGAAAAGTCTTGGGTCTAGTGGATGAGTATCCAACATGCATAAAATACTCACATGGTGCTAGGGATTGAAATCTAAGAAAAAATTCAAAAGGAGAGTGAGTTGTAGAAGATGAATTGCTTTTATTATACATATCTTGGATATAGGTCACAACTTTTGTATTTAACTTGGTGGCAGATGCGCAAGGTGTGAACTGAAGTCTTATTCACTTATTTTATTTGAACATCAGTTTGTTCATTAGAATTAATTCAAAAATGTGGTGCTGATACCTAAAATCGGACACTTTATGTTGATTTTAATCTTTTTGCTAATTCACACTAACACCATCCCTAAATCAGTCTTCTATCCACACTAACATCTTAAGCCTAACCACTCTTCATTGCCCCCTAGCCAATTAATCCCTTCTTTCACAACTATACCCAATCCTACAAAATTCAAATCCTAGTCCATTAATTAATTAATCCAAAATAATTAACTAATCCTTCCCTAATCAAAAAATCCATGGAATTGACTAATTCCATATTTATCTAAAATCCAAAATCAATTTGGTCACAAATCAATGACATCATCTAAATCTCTTCAAAGCCCTATGCAAAATCACAAACTTCAAGGCAAGGGCAAGCGTGCAATAAAATCAAAGTTTAAATTCAAAAGTCTCCCCCTTCCAAATCCCCATGCAATCAACTCTTCTTCCAAGACAATTCATCCTCATGCTTCATATTTCCAAAGCCTTACACACTCCAACCCCTCATATTTACTCCTCTAACTCCCCTCATTTATGAGGAGGATGACCAATCCTTCACCCTTGTTCTTGAGATCAATCCAACATCTAATATGATTCACAAAATCTATTAATTGAGGGTGACCCCCTTCATTTCAACAAGCTAAAATCATACAATGAAGTGTTGTTAAAGCCATCATCCAAGCTTCAATCAAGTAATCCAATCATCAAGTCCAAACATCATTTTGCAATGGAAAGTGTTGCCAACATCTCCACATGTTCTCCACAAAGTTGCAACTACATTCCAGATCATTTGAGCAAGTCTCCATGTCAAGAGGGTCATCTTTGCTTTGTGGTAGGTGAAGGTAATTGTACCCTAATTCCTCTTAGTTCAATCCAAGGCACTTATTTGCAAGTTTATTTAGCATTTCATTTTTGTTTTTGTTGAATTTTCTAACACTTGCATTGAGCTAACAAATTTCTTGTGTGTATACATTTAGAATACTGCTAAGCATTTGTTGTAGTGATCTCTAAAAGTCAACCAAATTTCTAGATCTTTATAAACAATGGTGTACCTAGGCAAATGGGAAATAAGACCATATATACTCGAAGAAGAGTTGTTTCATATAGGTGCATGAATGGTTTTGATGCAAGGAACAAAAAAATGATTCCAGCTTGCTAAATCTATCTACAATGATTAGAATAACATTGCGATATCTTGATGTCGTGGATAGCCCATTAGTTTATTCTTCTATTTTGAAAATACTTTCCCATGAAAATTTGTGCTATAACATTTCTTCTCTTCAAGGAGCCAGTCACCCCTAATGAGCATGGATTGAGGAAGGTTGCTGTTAAACCAAAAGAGTTCAGAAGAACACCTTATCCATTATCAGCATACAGCTAACTATCACTAATGCTACACTAAATCGATATTTTCCGTATTCATCTCTATACATTGAATTATTGACTTTGCAATGACATGTGGACAGCATTCCCTTGAGACTATTGTAACATCAATGTGACATTGGGTCACATCACTTGAGATCAGGGGAAAATTGAGGAAGATTGAAGACGAAATAAATTATAAAAGATATTTACTGTAATAGTTGTGTGGGGAGTTGTTACAGCCCCAGTTGTCAGTATCATTGAGTCCAAGGTAACCATTTTTAGATCCTCATCTAAGATATCATGTTTTTGAACTTCTAACCAAAACTTAAATTAATAAAGCCAAGTATTATCAACATTCAGAGTGAAAGGTAAAACAGGAAGAGCTTTATAAGACTAAATAGGAGGCACCCTCCGTGGAGGAATTTGAAGGGTCGGAATGTCTAAGAAGCATGGGAGAGAAGGTGAATTAGTTTCCCTCCAGTCACTTTCCATCGAAGAGACAAGGAGAAGAGGACCAAGAGACACTGCAGCTCTATGAGAGAACTCCACAGATCTCATTACATACATGATAGGCGAGAGTGTGGTACTGCTAGTGTTAGAGATGCTTCCAGTGGCAAAGAATTGTAGAGAAGTGTAGAGGCTACATCTGACTGATTCCGCATGGAAAATTAGATTTTTCTTGGCTGAAAACTCTGCTCCCTTACAGCAGATTGTGAGCTGGTACTTTTGGCAGTTGTACTGTGATCTGATATCCATTCTATTTCTGTCCTGATTTCTGATCTGTACTTCTTTCTTCTGTGATCATCATAGCGGAGAGGATGAAATTTGTTGGGAGAATTGGTCCTGTAACAAGAGTAAAATGCCCCAGCGAATTAGGCATTTTTGGTGCTATTTTTCTCATTGGTTGTTATCCCTGAGATTAGAGATGCATTCATCATTCTGACCATACTCGTCGACCCCAAGCCTATGCTATACCACTAAAAATAACTGAAGGAGAACAATGGGCATTCTTGGCTTCATCTTGTGATTGTTGCGTGGAATTTTTGTTGGTATTTTCATTTTGTTGTGCAAGAATGTTACAGACAACAAGGCAGGAAGAAGATCCTTGCAAAGCCCATATGTGGTTCATCTTGTTTAAAAATTGACACATGAAAACATGAATAGATAGAAAATAAGCAACATATCGGTAAGAAGAGTCCCTAAGGGGATGGAAAAGACACACGGGAAGCCACTTTAGTAGTCCCCACGTATGGGATGAAATTAACTGAAATGTAGCTCTATTGCTGCTGTAACAACTCTCACTTCAATGTAGTGAAGATTGAATAGGAGCTTTACAAGTAACATTGGAGTTCAAATCTTTATTATGGAGACGAGGATGTAGGAAAACAAGTGCCAGGATACAAGGAAGAGAATTTATTTGACTTTCTAAATTATCATTTAGAAATCCAGTTTTGCTAGTGAAGAGAAACAAAGTACATTCGGGATGTGTGTGTATTAATGAGCCTTGGTCAAAATTACAATCAGAGACAAGTTTCCACTTCCTCAAATTGATAATTTTTAAGATAGTTAAAAGAAGCTCCAATATTTTCTAAGATAGAATTAAAATGTGGGCATCATTAAGTAAAGCTAGCAGACAAGGATGTACCAAAGTCATATGCAAACGTACAAGGTGTGGCATCATTAATAAAGATAGTACTTGTGACACACAGTTTTGAAAAAGGGATAGTAGTGGATTAAGAAAAGATGCAAGTTATTCAAGAGTGCAGGTCTCGGTCAGCATTCATGAAGCAAGAAGTTCTCAATGACTAGCAATTTTCTATAGGTCATGTTCTTTATTTTTCATAGACTGCATCACCCTTGACATGATTATTGAAAAGAAAGGTTTCTATTGATGCAAAGACGACAAGATTTTTAATCATTCTAAAGAAAATGTCGACTGAAGCATAAGTGCTGACATTTCCAGCTTTGTCAAAGCTCTTAGTCATTCACATAGATTTAAAGGTGTGGTTGTATGAATAATGTTTTCTTAAAATGTTGGTAGTCTTTGAAAGTAGAAAAACAAGTGAGGCACAACAAAGGCATCCTTATTTTGGCTAAGAATTATTTCCTGTAATTCATGACATAAAAACTTTAATGCAATTCTTACAAAATAATGATTTTTAAGTAATTATATATCACAGGCCTTTGTTATCCTTATAATCAAAAAGAGAATTGGGATTCTAAAAGTGTTGATGCACAATGCATTTCGATGAATCAAAGCCAAAGCTAACATATTGGGAAGGGAAAATGTGATTGTGGATGCTTTACACAGGATATAAAAATTGCATTCACTTTCAGTATCTATTGTCCAGGGGACTTTGAGAAAAGATGTCAAGAAAGCACATAGAAAGGAAAAATTGTGTCGGTAAATGGTAACCTTAATAGAGCAATAACTATTCCACACGTGGCAGAATTTGTGATATAAAATCATGCATGAACTTCATAACCAGTCATATGGAAGGTATAATACTATAAACAACATGAATAAGCTTGAAAACATTTCTAGTGGAAGAATATGGAAAATCACATAGCACGACATTTTAATACTTCTGAAAATGTTCCTATGGACATTTCCCCCCAGTGGTCTTGTCAATGACAAGGGGCATTGGTATGAGAAATGCTACCCTCTTGGGGACCTTGGATAGGGTACGATATGGAAATGCCCGTACATAAAACATTATAACAATATAAAGAAAAATTAAAAAAACCCCAATGATTTGTGCATGATCAGCATAACAAATCAAAACACCATGGAAACACCACATAAACATTGGGCCTTTCTGTAAATGTTTCTCGAAGAAGATCCGTACCTAAATCCAACTGCAAATTGTTTCCAAGTAGATACGGGTGAGGGGGTTGTCGCTTCCTGCAATTGAGCACATAACAAATGGGAAAGTATTTTTATAGACGTTATATGCTTTCTAAGAACACTTAGATAAAATGAGCAAATATTGATGCTTCTGAGGTTTGTATCCTATCGAGTATGCCCCTCATTTCTATAGATAGAAAGGAAGGGGGGCACCCACTCGATTGCTATCGTGAGGGGGTGCCCCATCTATAGGTAAGTCTATAGTGATAGACTCTAGTTGAGCCATATAGATTTCTAGGGCGCTGCCCAAAACTCTACTCTATATTGTTGCTAGACTAGAGGGCCATATAGATTTATAGGGCGCTCCCCTAAACTCAACTCTCTATTGTCGCTCAACTAGAGAGAAGAGGGTAGGTCGCTCCCCTAAACTCAACTCTATATTGTCACTTGATGATAGATGAAGCTCTTTATTAGGAAGCAAGCTTCCCTTGATTTAGAGGAGATGGGGGTGCCTGTCTCTACATGTATCTAATTCTATACATAATAAGATGCGGTGGTTTCCCAATATAGGCCTGCCCCAGTATTTGCTACGCTCAAGATATTATTCGCTATGAGATATATAGAGTGGGGGACCACCCTAGATAGATAACTACGAAGAGGAGAGATATGAAATATGGCTGGATATATAGGTAGGGTGACTAACTAGCTTGATAGACTAACTAGCTCTCAAGCCACTTCAACGGCCTTTAGGGCATTCATTTCTTTTTGTCTTATATTACGTGCATAACATCACTCACCGGTAGTACGAGCTGCATCACCAACACTGAATGGGACCCAATTGAAAGGGTAGGACTGACTGCACTAATTGCCCATGAGCTATATCTAGTAGGATAGTAAGTGAGCTATATCTAGATTAGTTGCCCATGAGCTATACTATTCCTTTCCAAACAACTATCTTCAAACATAGCTATTGATTGTGATTGCGGGGTTGGGGCTGGCTATATCTCTATAGATACTCCTCCCTCCCCTATGAACTTGAATTGATAGGCCCCTATCTATAAATGGATGGTGGTCGAGGCCCCCTAATGTATATAGGTTGTAGATCAGATTAAGGGTAATGTTGCATGTTGAGTAAGGTTCTTGAGTGACATTGCAGCTGGAGTTGTGGTTGAGTGTTCATTTTTGTGTCTTTGATGTTTCAAGTTTAAACGAATCTTATGGCCTTGTCTATGCAGATCGTTAGAATTAAAGAGGATTCAAAATCTCCTCTTCTTCGGGCACGGAGCCATGTGGTGCCATAAACTAGGCAAACTAGTTGCGACATGAGAACTATTGCAGGAGGAGTGTTCTTGTTATTTTTACACTTCTTTTGTGTTTAGCAAGTTCAGATTGGGATTATCCCACACTTTTGATCTTTCATTACATTCTTACCCCAAACAAGGGAGATTGGTTAAGATTGCTTATGGTTGGGTGTTAAGCAGTCCTAGTATTATCTGATCCACGCTTATTGATTAAGGGCACGAGAGATTTGTTGGAGTGGTTACCAAACTCTTCAAGATGCAGATTTTTTGGTACTTATTTTCTAGTTTGCTTGTGAATTATGAGTAACTGGCCTTAGGGCATCGATTTATAGTGTAAAGGGTGCAAGTACATTCCTAATAGTTAGGAGTATAATATTAAGATACGTTTATGTTTGACTGGATTTGCATGTTTTGGTGAGCATGCTTTGGGTCGATCCTGTTTGGTATAGTTGTCTGCATTTTGAATAGAAGGGTATTGGGGCGGAAGGGCATGCTTTTCTTTATTGAAAAGCTTTTCCATATATTAAAAATTACAATATGTTACAAAACTTATCATACAAAAAATGAGTAGATAGAATCACACTCCGAAAGTCGCAGCGGCCAAAGCCAATAGAGTTCACAATTGCAACTTAACAATTGAATAAATATTCAACCCGTTGGCAAAATATTTGGCACTAGGACAAATATGTTGTTTTTGCAATAGTGAAGGGGACAAAGTCCCTTCTCTATTTTGAGTGGATATTCCCCTTATTGAAAACAGGGAAAACAGAAACAAGCCTATTTCCAATATTTACAGGTAGAATCTGATGTTGGGTTTTATTAATTTCTACCTTTAAGATAAAAATGAAAAACAAAAAAGGAAGAAGAAGGGTCACACATGAACAAGCAAACATAGATCTTGTACTTTGTGTGACAAGGAAGAATTCAAAAAGTAGTTTGATAGTTTGATGATAAAACATGTATTGCTTGAGAGTTGGGGGACACACATTAAACATAAGAAATATGCACATCTACAAAGTGAAACCACAAGACACAAAGTTCTTAAAGTTTCTTTGTATTTCTCAATAGACGAATAAACACAAAGTTTCCTTCTCCTTTCCTTTCAAACAAAATTACAATGAGCATGAAACAACCCTTGCACAATAGCCATTTCTCCTATCGATAGATTTACAAGGGAATGGGCTGACCCTGCACATTCTCATTTTTGTCCTTCTGTGAAATTTCATTTACATTTCATTTTTGAATAAAATTACAAAAAGAAAATTTCTTATTTTGAATATTACAACAAGAAAAGAAAATACGAGAAAATGGAGTTGAGACACTTCTTAGGATGCTTTTCCCAAGGAAAGATCTACACTTGATGGAGCTGATTGTTGTGAAGCTAATTGCCCTGCAGCTTTCCCCTTATCTTGAGATGCTGTGAATGTTCTGAATTTATTTACAGCTTTAGCAGTGGCATCTTTCTTGGGAATTACCGTCTTCTTGCATCAAATCAACCATCTGTCTGATATCATCATCATAATAGCAGAAGTCTTTGAGAACTCTGTCAATTGTGGATTCAACTCCTCCAATGAAGTATGAATATTGCCAAGTTTATTCGTATAAGAGACATTGAAAACACTCTCCTTGAATAATTCTTCGTTGACCAGCTTTTTGAACTGTTCCTTCACCACAACCACTGGGTGTTGCCCAAAACCATCTTCCTTGGTCATGTCACAATGCAGGCTCCATACATTTGAACAAGTGTCAACAATCCTTTCATCTTCAATCTTGGATTGCTTCTTCAAATCTTCAATGGCTTTATTCAACTCTTCAATCTTGTGCAGAATACTCTCGAGCCAATCGTATGAGAGATCATTTTCCCTTTTATAAAATATTCCCCCTTTGGCAAGCAAATCAACATCTGTGGCTGACATCTTTTCTATGTTTGCTTTCACATTCTCCCACATGGTGAGCTCCTTTTGATGACAATTGATTTGTTGATCCACTTTGTTCTGCTCTAATTCAATCTACTCATACATTTTCGCCATTTTTTCAATATATTTCAGTCCATCAAGAAGCAATTGTTCTATCCAAACCTCAAGAGTCATTCCATAGAGGTTATCCTGGCTTATGATGGAGATAGCCTCTTTGCTAACTGCAAGTATCTGAGTTGGAATGTCAGCTTGAGAAGTGGTCGAAGCTTCCATTGGGATTTCAAGGTCATTCACATATCCAGCGAGCTTCTAAACCTGATCTTTCAATTGCTTCTGAGTCAGCTCATCTTGTTTAGATCTTTGATCATGCATTCAATAGACACATTGAGATCATGCACGTCACTCTCATGAGTGGCCATGCCCAATGGAATCCTCTTCAAGGTGTAATCTGACATCGTCATTTCCTCATTATTTTCTATAGTTGGTTCAACAATTTCTAAAAATTGAGCTCCCGATGAATTTGAGACCATTTTGGAGGTAGTATTAGCTTTCTTTGGAGGTGTAACCAGAAGTTTTGCTACAACATCAAAATCAGGCATATCTATATCTACCAACCTTTTCTTCTTTCTCAATAGTTGCTGCATCCATTGAAAGGCGGTATCACTGAAACTAGTCACTTGTACACGCGATTCAGCTGAAGCTGATGGTGGAGTAGGCTGCCTTGGTGGAATAGAATATGGAGGAGGCAGAATCTGAGGAGATGAGGGAACAAGTGGGGATGCTGAAATGTGATGAGTTGCACCTTGAACTGTTCCTACAACAGCTGATTGATCTAGTCCTTGGCTAGAGGCAATGTATTGTGGTGGAGTATTATCAATCAACAGAGAAGTATCTTGTTCTTGAGGAGAATTGGCAGTTGTTGCATCTGCCTCTTGATCTTCAGTTTCACCATTGTGGCAGGGCCTTCACTAGAGGTCTTGGTTAGATGCTTAGGCTGATTTGGGTCTTCCACATCACCATCTCCTCTTGAAGCAGCAGTTGAGTGAGATATAGTGCCAAAGTTGCTAGTGTCGGCCACCTTGGATGTTAGTGCAGGAATTTTGCTTCAGTGGGACCAAGGACCTAGATTTCCTTCGAGCCACTGGTCCCGTGAACTTTGCAAGCTTCTCATTGAACCAATTCACTGATCTATTCATTACTAGTTTGGTTTGAATCTACAAATCGGTCAATTCTTGAGTGAACCGATTCATCACAGGCAATGGTGAGGCTATAACTCTTTCAGTATAAGCAGGGTCAAACAATTCCCTTCCATCATCTATCATTCCTTTAGGTACCCAAGTAGTAGTGAAAGCTTTGATCTGATCGTACTTCATAGTGATAAGCACAGTCTGCTTAGTAGTCTTCTAAATGAGGTACATGTGCATATGAGGCCCCAATTTAGAGATGAGCCCTGACATAGATTTTGCAGGGGTAGTGGCACAATGTGATTGGGAAAATGACACTAGCAACTTGCCTTTCTTGCACATCTTATGAACTTTTGCAAGTTGTCTACACATTACAATCAACATAATTTTATCACTCAACAACCTTGGGAGTCTAAGGGGACAACTTTCAAATCCTCCTACTCTGATATATGTGAACTTCTGAAATTGGATGAAGTAGCTTCCATACTGGGTCACAAGATTTGCTCTCTCATCAGAGATCCTTATTCCCCAATCCTCCTATGCTTGCACAACTCTCATTGTGAATGCATCATTGACCCGCCTGAAGTGCTTATTGCTTTGTTCTAGAACCAGTTGTGGATAAAACTCATGCACCTTGGTTGCAAGACCAACATTGTCTAATTGAGTGAGACCAAGGTAACTTCGCTGAGTGGCCAAATAAGAAGTCGTGTAAAATTTCCTGGTGACATTTACACTGGTAAGCTATTGATGCAATGCATCAATGATGATGCTTCTCTAGTCAATGAATTGTTTTCCACTACAATTGATGCTCATATCCAAGAACATCCAAGAGTGGAAATCCATTGTGCTCTTGTTCCTTACCACCCTATTGGGAAGAGTGATCATGTCAGACAATTCTTCTTTGAAATCTGACTTGTAAAAGTTCTTTGGGAGTTTTGATAGGGCTCTTCTCTTATGCTTCAACCACCCATTGTTGATAGTTGTGAGATGTTTCTTTGGGTTTCTATCCCAGAATGTTTTCCCAACCTTTATGCTCATGTCTGCATAAGCATCCCTTTGAGGTATCCTAAGAGTCTCGTTTATGGATTCATCATCAAGCTAAGCCATTAGAGCACCACCTGCAAACTGGACTTCTTCGGTATCCAGATTGTAGCATTGTGCATAAGCGAACACCGAGTCTGAACATTGCACTAAAGTGGGAAAACCAACCACTTTCAGTAGGCCATTCATTGATAGGAGGGCAACCATGGTAGTTGGAGATTCTGCATTAATTCTGTTGTGGAACTTTTTCAGGTATACGCACCCTATTTGTGAGTCATCAATCTCTGGGATATCAATCTCCAAGACAAACATGAACTCATGATTTTGGCTACTTTGGTAGCATGAAAAGATGCTTCAACAAGGGCATGGTGATTTCCACACACCTCTGGCAATAGAAAATGCTTATGCAGTTGTGGAGAGTAGGCCACAGTGGTCATGAAAAACTTTATTTCACCTTCAAATTCTTCACCAGAAGATTACATGAGCTGGGTAAAACTCTAGTGTACCCAGGGTATGAAAATCCCTTGAAATGAACTCGAAATCCTCTGAAAGTGGTACCGATGTGAAGTGCTCAGAGAGTCAGATTTTGACAGTATTTTGGTGAATATTCGCTTCCATAGGAGCAAATGGTATTGGGGGTGAGATTATTGTAGCACAACAAAGATTTGTTACCAATTTAGCACCACCACTTGAATTTACAGAGATCACGGGGGCTTATCAATGTGCTTAGGCCACCGTCACCCAGTGCGTGTGACATGCCCCTGTGGTCTTGCGAGTGTGCTAGTTGCAACGCCGTAGGTTAGCTCGATCAAGATGTAGCTTTGTGTTTGATGTGATTGCAGGGTCAGGATGGCTTGGCCTCGTGGGCACGCCCAAAAGGTAGAGCTTGCTATATCTTTTGGGCGTGCAGCGTGCAATAATTGTGTTCATTCATTTTTTGAAAATGACTAAGTTGTAGACATGTTTTCTTCGACAAACTTGGACTACAAACAAATGGTTTGTGTTGGTATCCGAAATTGGGGAAATTTGTCCAAGGAGAATTTTGGGGACAACAACTAGCTCTAGTTGGGGAGATGGACTTGCAAGAGTACATAGGGTGAACTTCAGAATCTCATGGTTTCAAGACTAGTATCTTATCCATTGGGCTATGGGGTCAGCGTAAATCAACTTGGCTGGGAAAGGAACTAGAAAATTAGTGACAAAGAACATACACACATCAAGAAAGGAAACACACCAATAGAAAGGGAAACACCTAAATCCTAAATCACCTTTGGGCTTGGTTGGGTACAACTTACCTTCACTATTTATAACATTTCAAATATTGCCCACTATAGGGCAATGGAAGGTGAGTTCCATCACGATAGGCCAAGTAATATGTGTTTTCTCCATAGAAATGGTAAATCTTGAAAGGTCCCATCCATAAAGAGTCAAACTTTCCAGGGATCCCTCTTGGCTCTCTTCTCTTGTCCCATAGGAGGACCAAATCTCCAATCTGGAAATTCCAATGTCTTGCCTTATGATCAAATAGTTCTTTCACCTTATTTTGATGAGCTGTAACCTGATCAACCACCATTACTCATTCTTCTTCAACTTTGTCACATACATACTTATTTTTTCCAACGAATCTTTGAATTGATCATCCTCCACAACTTGGGCTAGTTGAAGGGCTAGTAACTCTAAAGAAATGGGAATTGCTACATCTATTCCATACAATATCTTAAAAGGAGAAACCCCACTTGCTCTTTTAGGGTTATACGATCCTTCCAAGGAGTGTCATACAATTTCTTTTGCAATTTCATTTGATTTTTGTCCATCAGCTTGCGAACCATAGTCATGATATTCTTATTGCTTGATTTTGCCTAACCATTACCTTGAGGGTAATAATCAAAAGAATGAGTCAAGGAGATCCCATATCCATTGCAAAAACCAATGAGCTTGGATGAAGAAAAATTGGAAACATTACCTGTCACTATCTTTTGAGGAACCCTAAATATGACCAAAATATTTTATTTGATGAAATTATAGACAACTTCAAAATCTGTGGATCTCACAGGGATGGCTTCTACCTATTTTTTGAAATAATTTGTATCTGTCAATACATGAGTGTGTCTTGCACCCGGATGAGGATTCAAGTGCCAATGAAATTTAGTCCCCGCAATTAGGTTGGCCCGGGTTAGCTTGATCGGGATGCGGCTTCGCATTCGGCGCACTTGCAAAGTGGGGATGGCTTGATCGTGTGGGCACATCGGGTGCAAAGTCATTATGCAACATAATTTTTGACGCACTTTCGCATCTGGTGTGCTTGGGAGATCGGGCTTGCCTTGCCTTCTGTGCATGATAAATGCATTCTTCCATTTTTTGAAAATGACTTGGGACACATTTTCTTCAAAAATCTTGGACTACAAACAAATACTTCATGTTGGTACTCAAAATTGGGAAAATTTGACTTAGTTGAATTTTGGGGACAACATAACGAAAAAGGTGAAAAAACCAATAACAAGAGTCATATAAATCCACAATAGATTGCAAAAAAGCACTAGGCAACCAAAGCAACAACAAATGGTGAGGAGGAGATGGAGGATCATCAATTTTATCATCCCAACTCCGCTAGCCACTTCTAGTAGGAGGATCTGCAAAGTCAGGTACAATTTTCGACCTATATGCTTCCTTTTCCTTGTCATTGTATTCAATATTATCTTGTTTGCGGGGTCAAATGACAAGCGCCAAGCGATGGTATTTCCTTTATTGGTGTGTGTTGCACCCAAAAATCACCATCACCAAATGGTGGACTCAAAGTTGGGGTTGAAAATGCCACCGAGGTGAGTCACTGTGGTGCATGTTACGCAAACGATTTCTACCTTGCTGACCATACCCACAGTCTTGTGGAGGTGACTTGTGGCGAGGGGAGTTTGGAAGGACTCGACTAACAACACAAGGGGCACTACCCCAATGATCCATCAAAGTCTAGAGGTGTTCAACTTCTAGACAAACCTTTTCAACTTGCACCTGTATTTGAAGCATAACATTAGAAATAACATTAACCCTATTATTAGCTTTTGGGAAGTAATCAATAAGAATGACACAATTAAAGGTAGCTTCATTTTTGTTCTACCATAATTGGAAAAGAATCTCAATACAAAATATATGCCACTTTTTTGTGTATTTTCCAAGAATCATGGTTGACTCACCAAAAACCACCATCTTCCAGGTAAACATTTTTGGACAAAAGAGTTGAAAAAGGGTGTGAATCCATTGCCATGCCAACTAGGCAAGTTTGCGAAACCAGAAAACATGCTTTATAGACTTAGGGTGGTTGCAGACAAAACAAATAGGATGTGCCAAACCAAGGTGCACCAAACGTGTGCCAATTGGGAGCCCTTGGTGAAGAATACACCAAAGAAAATGAGCTTGTTTGGGTAATATGATAGCAACCCATACACGCCCAAATCTTATTGTCCACACTTTTTTGAGGAGCTAACTTTAAAATTTGGCATTAAGAGCATCAACCTAAAGATATTGTGAGAGAGGAGTTGATAACCTAACCAGGGTTTATATTGGTGGAAGGGGGTCTCAACTAGTCATTCCCAATGTGTCCACCTTCTGGAGGGTGATTGGACACCTATCTTGTTGAGATGCATATTAGGTATGACATTTTGAATTTCCAAAATAGATTCCTAGTCACTGGCCTGCAAATGGAATTGATTCCCTAGAACGTGCCAAGGCACCCATTCCCTAGTTTGTCCACAAAACATATCAGAAATGACCTTCATACCTTTTCTGAACAGCCAAAGACGTTTAATCCAAGGCACAAGAGCAAAGGGTACCTCATGAAAATTAAGAACTAGAGACCACCATAGAGAGTGAGAATTTAAGGAAAGCCTAGATCTAAAACCATCTTCATCGCAAATTAAATGTATTTTGAGGAGCTCCCAAGCTTTCCCGATACTCTTGGCAACAAAAGTGCCAACAATGGGACCCAAGGGCTTGGACTAGTGGTGAGAAACACGTTTGTAATCACTGATCCAAGTTCCATTCCCATTGGGCCCATTGGACACTTTCAACAAGTGGCCATGGGGACACCTTGAGGTAAGGGTCGCACTTCTCAATGTGAACCAAGTGGAACACAACTTGGAGATTACGGACCCAGGCCCCTGTCCTGCCGCCCCCCTCCCCATGCCCCACTTCGAGAGGTGCTCCTCAATTAATCCAAACGTCTAAAATGATGTCAAATTTTATGTCCCCTAGGTTGTGGTGTAACAGTAAAAGTGGATGCATTCATTTTAGAGTGACCTAGGTTCAAATCCCATCAACGATTAAGTTACCCACAACAAGGGACATTAAATTCATTGAATGGCTTAGTGGAGGTACGGGGACTGGAACCCCCACTTGTGTTCTAGATTGGGTGTGAGCCCATCGATCCCACATTAACATGTATCAAAAAAACAAAAGTGCCAACAATGGTGACATGAACCTGAGTGAGCAGGAGAGATTGAAGATTTAAACCTTTCTAGACTCCCCCATAGGACTACCTTGGGTGATACAGTTCCTACGTAGGATTTTTTAGGATTCTTCACCTTCTAAGGCATGGATGATCCACTTGGCACACAAGGCATGACCTTGGATTTTGATATCTAAAAGATCAAGGCCTCCTAGAGATCTTGGTTTGCAATAGATGTCCCAAGCAACACAGTGGAATCTTTTCCTCCCTTAAGAGTTGGCCCCTAGGTGATCCCTCAATTATCTCAAGTTTGGCATAGGCAGCCTTAGAAAGTGCCCAACAAGAGGAATAATACACATGCAGCCAACACCTTGGAGCAAATTCGAAATTTACTAGCTAAAGAGAGGTTTGGAGATCCAATAGCTAACTTTTTCCTCAACCTTTTGTACCGCATAAGTCCAAAGATCAAAAGGAATAGCTTCAATGGTAAAGGGAATGCCAAGAAACTTAAACTGTTCACTAGGATGAATTCAGTGTTATAATGCAACAACCAATTTGGAAGATTGGAAAGAGAGTGCCTCTAGCATTCAGTTTTCTTCCAATAAATGGAGGAACCAAAGGCTAAGCATTACACCAAATTTAAGCTCCCTGAGCTTGATAATGCTCGTATTTGAGCTCCATGAGCTTGATAATGCTCCTCAAATTTAAGCTTGTGCTGCCAAAAGGCAACTTGCTTTTGCAAATCTTTATTAAAGGGATGCTTCCCCAAATCTTGTGATACACGAAGAAATTCACGGTGTAAAGCATTATGGGCTCTGTGGTAGAACATTGGTGCTTGGTGGCCATAGATGCGTAAATAGGCAATTGTTCAACTGACAACATTTTCCCACCATTCAATCCATCTAGAAACTCAAGGAGACTAAGGGTCAAGGTTCCAAATTCTAACAATATGCTTCTTGGTCCAAAAGTGGTGCAAGCGGGCAATATTAACGTAAAACTGCTTGGCAATCCTTGCTTGAGTAACAATCCATTCAATTTTAATTTTGATAGGAAGGTGGTCTGAAAACAAAGCATTAGGGATGACATCCACAGGACGGTTAAAATTATTAGCAAACGTGAAAATGTTTTTTCTTTGCATATAAGACTATCTAATTTTTTTTTGCTACCGTTTCATTTTCTTGCCTAAAGTTGGACCAAGTGAACCATGGCGAGGTGGCAGGAAGGCGGCGTTGGTAGTTGGGGTTAGACATGCTGAGCTTGTTTTGCATGTAAAACCACGCCTCCCTTTCGTTGGCACACCACTGCATTGGGAGTAACCCCTCCTTGTTCCTTGGAGATTCAATCATATTGAATCCCCACATAGGATTCATTTGGAATTAGGAAGTGAGTTACCAATCCATCGCCAAAAAGCCGTCCTTTCAAAAAAGTCATTGGATGCATAAATATTGGCAATACCAATGGAATGACCAATAAAGTCAAAGATGGTCCACATAACCTGATGAGTGGGGTCCAACCCCCAATAAACAATATTAGTCAAAAGGGAAGGGGCAACTAAAGTAACCACACCCCCACCTCCACTTTCACGATCTGACATTTGGAAAACAACACCTATCCAAATCAATTTGGCAGCGGAGGTGAAAGAAAAACTAGCAATCTTAACTTCTTGTAGATAGAGAATTTTCATATTTACAAATAATTGACACGTATCCCTTACAATAGTCTTTCAGGTCATATTAGTAAGACCTCGTACATTCCAAGAGTACACAATCATTGACCAGCGTCTATTTGCATAGTGGTTTCCTCATCTACATCGGCTAAAATTGAAAAGTTGTTAGCCAAGTAGGATTGATGGTTACCCTTCATAAAATCACTTAATTGAAAAGCTCGTTTCTTATCTTGCACATATTCGCCATCTTGTGGATGTGGAGAGGGACTGTGTTCATGGGGTACATTGACTTGTGATCAAACACCACAATATTGCCTATGGCATTTGAAGGTTTCACCTTAAGAAAAGGTTGTGTCGTAGAGGAAATTGTTTCTTGGCTTTGAGAGCTAGAGGAAAAAGCCGTAGCTTGCAAAGAGTGAACAATTGGCTGCGCCACCAGCTAAGTGGCGAAGTTGTTTACTTAGTAACTGCCAAAGAACTCCGTGTGGGTTTGTACACACTAGCTGGGGCCTTTTCCGTTGAACGAGATTATTGGTTATTCTTCTTATTAGATATAATAGTCCATCCGTCTACAGACATTTGAGCACCCTTGTTCACCTCAAGAGAGGTTTTGAGTGCTAGGCAGACTTGGAATTGGCCATCAATGGAAACTCACGAATTTTTTGATTCGTGGCTTGGCAATGAAAACAAGTGTTGGGCATATTGATGTAAAGCAACGTTGTGTAAGATGCTTGTCCCCTATTTGGATATCAGTGGTCTCCTTGAGATCCTTTGAGAGATCCACTTCAACACATATGCATTTTTGAGGCCAAGCCACATAAAACTTCTCTTGTTCAAACCCTATAAAGCGCCCTAGGGGTTAGTCGACTGATGCAAAAAATTTCACAGGGGAAAGGGGAGACCAAGAAACTCTACCTAGACACAGTTTTTTAGTTTGACATGCTCAGAGACAATGAAGTCTCGGGTCCAATGAGAAAATATGACAAGGTTGTTGCAGATAAACTAGGGGCCATGAGAAACAATGGCTCAACAATGATCAGGTTTATTTAATTTAAACAAAAAAACCTTGGGTCAAGTTTTGGACACCCTCAAGTTTCGACACAAAGTTTTGGGTACATGAAAAGCCAACATACGGTGAATTGAAGTGCTTTGTCTTCTTTGTGTCTGTTATGATTCATTTTATTCACCAAAGTGATTGATTTGGCGATGGGCAAATGTGTAACCTGTATTTGAGCATTGCTTACAAGTATAACTTGTCTTTGAGCATTGGTTACAAGTTCGGTCAGGGACAAATGTGTAAATGATAGTTTTGAACTTGGCGGCATGGGCCACTAGATTACTATTTTCATACATAGATCCAACAAAACATCATATAGGGGTCCACTTATCTTTCCCATCACCTTGCTTTGGTTTTTGTGTTTGTCGTCAATTTGTGATATTTACCTATTTTCATCAAGGTGTTGATTTTTCATACTAAGTGTTGATTTTGGCATCCATTGAGTCAATTCTTGTTTTCTTAGTGTGTTACAACATATTGTGAAGTGTTGACATACTACAACTGATCCATTTTGGATCTCACGTTCCCAATTAGGAGGCCTTTGGTCCCCAAAAACTTAACTACATAAGAGATGAGGGAACAATTCTCCCACCTTCTCCTTGGAGTACCACTTCGACTTGCTTTACACCTGTCTCTGCTGCCCAATCTGCTAATTCCCCTGCTCTTCCCTTTTGGGTGTTCTCACCTTTCGCTGCAGCACCATGTCCTCCCCCAACTCTCTTGTGCATGAGGCACTGTTGACAATTCTTCCACAAGTCGGATTGTCTTTTGCCATTTAGAAAGTTCACGTCTCTAGCCAAGGAAAGAAGAATACATTGTTTTTGGTAGTGACCTTTGCTACAAAAGGATGAATTCCTTCGGACTTTTGTCCAAAGAAATGGTTCATGAAACAAGGGAATAACAAATCAACAAAACGCCTAAAAGAAGTACCCTTTAGAAGGGTCATTTGCAAGAAACCCGAAGGGTAGGGTACCCTTCGGAAGGGTCATTTTCAACATTTCCGAAGGGCACATTTCGAAGGCCGAAGAGCAAAGGCACAAAAGAGACCTTTGAACTTAAAGTTCGAAGGAATTCCTTCAGACAAAAAGTCCGAAGGAATTCGGAAGACGCAGGAAAGAAGACCGAAGCCAAAATGCCAACGGCAAAAGACAAAGGGGCTTCGGAGAAGTTAAATTCAACAAAGGCAAAATAGAAGGAAACCTTCAGACTTTTTGTCCGAAGGAATTCCTTCGGACAAAAAATCCGAAGAAATTCGAAGAAAAGGCTGCGGAAAAAACCCGAAGAAAATACAGCCAAGGACGAGGCATAGAGGAAATAAACCCGACATAGAAGTCCGAAGAACAAAGGAAAAGACCAAGATGATTCTTGCGGACATTTTGTCCGCGCAGGAAAATGGCTTAACAAAAAGGCCGACAGAGCAAACATTAGAGGCAAAGGGAACCTTCGGGCTTTTTGTCCGAAGGAATTCATTCGGACAAAAAGTTCGAAGAAATGCGAAGCCAATAAAGAGAAAGAAAACCCGACTAAGACAAAAGCCCAAGCAAAGGGAAAAGAGAAGGGAAGTATCTTTCGAACTTTTGTCCGAAGGAATACTTTAGAGAATAAAGCCGAAAGAAAGAAATGTCGCAGGAAATTCAAGGAAAAGCATATATTCCGAAGGAAATCCAAAGCTTCAAAAAAAAAGTCAGCATCCCAGAGGAAATATAGATCAATACGTCCGAATATAGAATCTCGCCAGAAATAGACACGAACAGGCATACCAGATCAGGGTAAAATACATGCAAGCGGGAGCTATTTTCGAACACCGATCAAAGTTTCAGTTGACTGGTTATTGAAGTCCTGCTCGTCTTCGGATCAAATCATGCACCCGAGGGTCCAACTTAGCGTCAATCGAAGTTCCAAATTCGAATGTTGAGTTGACTGTCCCAGATTTAGAGTTGACTAATTGTTAAACGCCGCATCCACTAGGAGCTTTCCATGCGAGGGAGAATGATCTCTTCGGCCAACTCAGCATTTCAAACGTTCCAATTCGACATCAAACAGCTCACGTAGAGTTCTAAAATTAACATTGGCGTGGATTTCCATGCAAAGAGAGGTGGGCAGTTCATAACAAAGACAAGTTCACCTCCTCAAGCGCAAGAAGCTTCTTGCAAAGACAAAAGAAAACATATTTTATTGAAAGGTCAAGTCAGCGTTGAGTTAACCTAAGTGAATCCTTCTCTTCAAATTTCCAACGCCAATCTTTGGCTTCTTGTAATTTTCTATAAAATGGCTTTCAACGTTGATTAAAAATCATCCACTATCTCTCTTGGTTAGACCAGACTCTGCCATTGGTGAGTTGTGTAACCTCTTCGATCAATAGGACTGTACCTTTAGATTTCAAGTGTTGGCATAGTGTATATTTCTTCAGCAATTTGCATAAGTGGTAGATTTCTCTCCCTTCCCAAATTTTGATTCATACCTAGTTGCTAGATTATCCTTATGCAGGGCATGTTAAAGTGTTATTTATGTCTTTTGCTAAAGCTGTAAGTGGACGTTAGGTGGCTGCAAAGTGTCTTGTATCGGATCTCTCTCCATCATTTTCCCTCAGGTTTTGGTCATTGGATCGAACCTCTTCATGAAATATTTATGCATAAGTGATTGATTGAAATCTAAGGTCTTCATTTTCCCATGTTCGTTCAGTGTTCAAGGTTCCAAGTTGAGTGGCTCAAACTTCTGGTGTATCACCCCCTTTTAGGTAGGATTTCCCCTTTAAGTTTCCTTCTCCCTTTTCCACGGTAGTCCGCAGCATAGAGTAGAGTTCCTCATTGATACATCATACAGGAACCAGCCTTCTCTGGAGGTTCTTCTCACCGTTGAGGCACCCACCCTTGTGAGAAAATCCCATTGTTTCAGCCAGATAGAGGATTGGTCATTTCGTGCACGTCTTCGAATCAGGGCGCAGCTCTAGGTTGACAACAGGGACCAAATCTTCAAGTGATGGTAACATTGGAACTTTGTCTTCATCATCTAGCATAGAAGGTTCAATGCAAGTTATCCACATAAAAAACATAATACATTTTCATGTAAGGAGATAGATTTAGTTTGAATTCATTATTACCCATGCATTCAATTGTCTCAAACATACCTAAAGGGATTACACTTCTTTGTTTGCCCTTAGGGCTTCTCCTAACTCAAATACGGCCATACTTTGTCCGCAACATGAAACCTATGCTTAGTCCTATGCTGATGATGAATGATCATGACGTGCCTTACATATTTCTTGAGACTTCTTGAGTTTTTCTTACACTTGCAAGTGGATTTGCTTCACCTTGTCAATGAACTTTTGTAGCTCTTTGAATTTCTGAATTTACCTCTTCCTCTTCCCCTCATTGCTGCCCCATCACACCATCAAAGGGATTAGGTGGAAAATAGCCAAAACTTGTTTCAAAATCCTATTATAGGAGCGGTGGATGTAGGCCAAATTCACATCCCATGTTATAGGATGCTTTCTATTGTACCACCTAGAGCTGCACCAAGGTTCTATATACCACTTGAGTTTAGCTATTAGTTTGTTACTTTGTGGATGAAATGTTGTAGATATCTTCAGTTTGGCATCTATCCTCTCCCACTGAGTGTTACAAAATCTGCCCAAATACCTTGGATCTCTATTGGAAACAATGGAGTTAGGCAAACCAAAGTGTACCCAAACATTAGGGAAAACAGTGCAGCTGCTTCATGCCCCTTGATGGTTTTCTTACATGGTATAACAATGTGCATCTTGTTAAACTGGTTAACTACAACAAAGAGATGGTCATGCCCCTTATTTGAAATGGGCAACCCCGCTACAGAATCCATAGAGATGCTCTCCCATGGCTTTGTGGGAACCGGTAAATGGCATATATAATCCCAACTTCGTATTACTTGGTTGACTGGTGGTACACAACACATGATACCTTATGCACTTAGAAACATCTCCTTGCATTTTAGACCAATGGACATACCTCTGTAGATTTGCCAATGTTTGGGCCACTCCAAAGTGCCTACCTACTTTGGAGGTGTGAGCTTCACTTATGAGCAGAACTCTTTTTTCTTTTGACACACAAAGTTTTGACTCTCCTTGTAAACTGTTGGGGTTCTTCCTTTCCTGTTACGGTATTTTGTGTCTGCATTTCGTGTGTGTTTTCATTCCAAAATGATGAAGAATAATTGTAGGCTTTGCAATGCACCTGCAATTTCCAGGCATCATCTTACTTCAGAAATGCATAGTTGGAGTTGTTAATGTTCAGCCTTTGTAAGTACAATTTTTATAACAATGTCAAATTTTAATTAGTGTTTGTAGTTTCTTCGTTGTAGGCATTGCAATGCATGTTGAATTTCCAGGCATTGTCTTACTAGCTTTGGAAATGCTTAGTAAGAGTTGTTAATGTTTAGCACTTTGTAAATACAAAATTTAAAAAAATGCCAAATTTTGATTACTGTTGCAGTTGCTTGTGTCGGAGAAAGATTTGATTGTAAGAGAAGAAGCTTGTCGAATTGGTTTGCTATTTGGTGGATTTACTGGATCTTTTCATGGTCTTCGTTGTTTGTTGAGAAAACTAAGGGGAAAAGAAACTCCATTGAACGGGTATGTGCTTATTGTTAAATATTTTCAACAAAAACAGGATCTCCAGGTGAAAGGTTTTGATCTCTTTTAGCTGTTAGGTGATTGTTATGGAGGATGTCATGTTTGGCATCATTCCTTGAATTTACCTGATATTTCTTAAATTTTAAAGATTGGACTTCCTATCTGGGAGCTAAAGTGGCATATTGTGAGGTCATTGCTACAATTTATTAATATTTTTGTATCATCACTAACCAAGCATAATGTGGAATAGATTTCTAGCAGGATCCGTGGCCGGATTATCAGTGTTAGCTTTAGATGATCCTAGCAGAAGGCGTACCTTGGCTTTATATCTTCTAGCTAGACTTGCACAGGTAGTCAAATATCCCTGAAGTGTTAAGTAGTGATTTTGCACATTTCATGCTTTATGTCATTGCTCAGGTTTCTCAGCTCAGATGCTATTCGACATGTTTTACTACTTTCGTGTTGAGAATGTTTTGTTGTGAATGTGTCATATAGTGTGCTTACAACTCTGCCAAGTCCAAAAATAGATTTCATTTATGGGGAAGCCACTGGAGACATGGAGATTCTTTGTTGTTTGCCATATCATCTGCTCAGGTGAGGCCGCTTCAGAAGTTTAATCTATTGTTTTCTTTTTTTTAGACAATTTAAAATAAGTATTTGTTATATGATTGGTATTAAATATAAAAAATGACCTATCTTCAGAAGAACACTGTTTTGTCCTATACATTTGCATTAAGCTTGTTATTTCTTTCATTAAATACTGAAGTCCATTTTGGATATTTTGAGTCACATAAACGTTAAAACATGAGTGAAAATATTCTACTTTTGAAATAAATAGAATCGAATCAGTTCACACTTAATTGCATACACCTTATAGTCTTCAGAAAGCTTTAAAACAATGGAGAAACTTCATTTGCACAAAGTTACGTTGCACTCCCATAGAAAATTATCCCCTTGGCGAAGGAATCTTCATGACAAGGTTGAGAGCCCTTGTAATGCTCCTATTACAGAGGAAATCATTATAGAAGGGATTGCCCTAAATATTAGTAGCATTCTAAATACCAAGGGGTTAAGCAAGAAAGTAAAAAATGGTAATTGTAGTAAAGATAAAGCCATCGAGGAAGTAATTACGAAGCCTTATAATGTATTTCAACACACAATTGTTTTTCACAAGATTAAAAAATGGAGTTGAGACATAGTATAACAGGAATAGGTACGGGTCAAAGAAACTCCATATGAATACAGAGTGGAGTTGGAAAATGGATAAGATGGGAATGTTGTCATGTTTTCATTCTCATTCAAGTATATGATGGTTGTCAAGACATAGTTATGATGAAGAATGTTAGAAAGTATGATGCCTTCATAAGGTCTGAATAGATATATCAATCAATATGACATTCTTCTTCACTTAAGAATGATATACTTTTGAGAGGATGTTAATTGACTTTTCAATACTTCGAGGTTCTAATATGAGCCATTTCTAATGATTATGCATGATTTATTGATGAATGGGGTATTTCTTATATCTATCATTGAGTTTATATATCTTTTATGATCCATATGACAAGCCTGAAGAATTGATCCTCGCTGATAAATAAGGAAATTTTATGCATTTTGAAGTCCTATCAACTTCATTATTAACTTATTGAGTCATAATATGAGTTCATATGGGAGATAAGCGGTTTTATAATTGTTGAAAACAATTTCCTATCATCTTCAATTTAAATTTTAGTAGATATGGTGAAGTTGGTGGAGCCACAAATTAGTGAGGCCAACTTCCAATGAGGAAATGAAGACAAACATTATGATGATAGAACCAAGTAATGTCCTCCTTTACTGGCATAAAAACATGGTTATTTATCTCTGCATGTCAATGCCATCTTCCCTTTAAACTTATTATTTACTATTGTAGGTTATGCTAAATCTCCCTTTAAATTTTTTTCCATGACCAATATTGAGTATTGACCTAAGACTCACCGTTCATGTGAGAGGTGTGCATAAATAAATTATTGAGACAAATCATTTGTAAACTCCATGGGTTGTCAAAATGATTCTATTGATAAACAATTTCTGAACAGGGGGCAATCTTCTGGATGCTAGAATCAAGAGTTAAGGAAGGTAATTAATACGGACAAACAATAGAACAAATATCAATTGGATATCACTAGTAGAGTTCTTCATACTCTATTGGTCAAAGACAGGATATGTTCAAGACATTATTCTTCAAAATTTTCATGCGTCATAGGGTTGACCTTGTGTGAGACACCTAGTAGCCACATTCCATTGATCTATGCTCAAGGTTTTCCACATAGCATCCCTAACTGTGGAATGCTCTAGTACTTGAAGATCATGGTTAACCCAATTGCTAAGTTCATTGATGAAGAGTTCAAGTAGCTAATATTCTGTCAAATTGTCTGTCCTTGTGGACAATCTTGTGCTCTGCATTATATTCTGCTACTAATCTTGTTTATTTTAGATTTGTCAATTGTCCAAAGTAATCTCCATTCCATGCATGGTCAGTGGGCAGATAATTCATTAGTAAAGGTAACACAGTCCACAAATTCTCCCTTCCTTTCATTCCTAATCCATTGGTACCATTCATAGGGTTCAGGTTCCAAATAAAATGCAGCCATGTTGACCCTTGCATAGTTGGTATATTATGAAGCTGAAAAAAATGTTCCATGATGCTTAGCCAAGAAGTGGCATCTGTCCCATTAAATTTGCGCTGCTCAACTTTGGGCAGGTGGAATCTTTGCCCTAGAGAAATGCCCCATTCCTTGATATAACAAGTTCTAGTTGTAAATATCCTCCATTTTCACCAAAAGAGCTGTGGCTAGGGATTGTTGGCTGTGTAGTGCTGCTATATAATGAGAGAGATTCATGGTTGACCAGAGTGTTGCAATTCAAACCATCGGTGCTCATTGGCATACTCCCAAAAGCTTGAGTAGCCCCTTGCACTTTGGGTGGAGGAGTATCGGTTCCCATGTTGTTGAGATAGGGCAAACCTATGCATCCTCCCATAGGTGGACGATTTGGAAAACCCATAGGACCATTGTTGGCGAGGTTTTGGTTATCTAATGGTGGGGTTGGCCCAGCCAAACTAGGTGCTTGTTGGATTTGGGCATTGATAAAATTACCAAATTTTTCCCATCCAGCATTTAGTGAGATTGTAAAAGGCGTAAGCACTTTATCATGCGTAAAATGTGCCACCTTTGCACAACCTTTTGGAATTGGTTTAGTAATTGACAGTGCTGCGGGAGTGTGCAATAAGCTGATGCTCTCCACTCCTTGTGGTGATAGCAGGACGATCTGGTCCATAAGGTTTTGGAGATGAGGACGACGTGGTTGAATTTAGGGTTGGTCTCTTGGCTTTAGATCTATGAAAGCTTATGGACGGAAATGACCCTCTGCGGGGGGTGACCATACAAATATTTAGGGTTTGGCTGCCAAAATGATAATGAATTTCTTAGAGTAAAAAACTAGATCTGACGATAAAGGGCAACAACAAGAGTTGATAGGGCCCCAAAAACAGAGGGTTGGGGAGGGTAAAAACACTTGGTTACTGAAGAGCTATACTGTTGCCATCAACTTGACGAGATGAATCCAATGACTGCTGTCCCCTGCAAGCATCCAAAACGCAAAAAACATTGTTCAGCAGTCTACTCAAATTAGATCCTCTAAATTCTTCTTGGTTTAAAAGATAGTAAAGACCATGTTTTCTGCTAGCATTTGTTAAAAACAGATTAGCAACAAATCTAATTTTTTTCTGAAAAAAAAAAATTTGGCCGAAAAAATTGAGTAATAGAAAGATACTCACCTTTAATAATGCCTTGTCATTGTCTTCGTGCCACAGAATTCGCTGCCCAAATCACCACTCTAATACCACATGTTATGATATTTCTTATAAAATAAACTGAAATAGTAATAGCATATCCACTTGAATGAAAAAATAAGAACATATCCAAAGATACTGATGTGCAAATGATAAATGAAGTGATAGGACTGAATTAGAAATACTGGCCACTTCGAGAGGGCAACCTCCAAAATGCAGAACAATAATTAATTGAAAGAGAGAATTTGACTTATGATGATTTAGAAGAGCCTATAAATCCTTATTTATAGACATAATTTAGTAGGGGCGACCCCAAAGTCCTAATTAGGTCAGGCTAAAGAAGCATCTCGAACTAACAAATGAAAAGTGGCCACTAGTCAGCCACTCCACAACCTCAATACGCTTATGAAGATCGAATTTTAAGGGGTATAACATAATGTCTTCACCATATTGGTACAACTTTGGGTACTAACTCAATGTGATGAACGCAAAGCTCAAGCGGTACATCTTTTAGCCTTTATATGTCCAATCAAAGAATTATGTGTTCCGTAAATATCTGAGTTGCGGGTCTTGCCAATTCTGCATCCACATTCTGTGATTAATTTTGGTTCTTCAATTGTCCTTGTTGTCAACCTGGAGCTGCACCTTGAATCGAAGACATGCATGAAATGGCCAATCCTCTATCTTGTTGAAACAATGGGATCTTCTCACGAGGGTGGGTGCCTCAATGGTGAGAAGAACCTTCAGAGAAGGCTGGTTCCTGTAAGATGTATCAATGGATCTCTACTCTGTGCTGCGAATCTACCATGGAAAAGGGAGAAAAAACTTGAAAGTGAAATCCTACTTAATAACAGTGATACACCAAAATGTTGATCCACTCTACTTGGAACCTTGAACACTGAATCAAACAAGGGAATAAGAAGACCTTTGATTTCAATTGATCACTATGCATAAATATTTCATGGGAAGGTTCGATCCAATGACCAAAACATGAGGGAAAACGATGGAGAGAAGTCTAATACAAGACACTTTGCAGCCACCTAACATCTACTTACAGCTTTAACAAAAGACATAAAGAACACTTAACATGACCTGCATAATATAATAAGCTAGCAACTATGTACGAATCAGAATTTGGGAAGGAAGAGAAATCTATCACATATGCAAATTGTTGAATGAATATACACTATGCCAGCACTTGAAATTTAAAAGTACAGTTCTATTGATTGAAGAGGTTACACAACTCACCAATGGCAGAGTTTGGTCTTGCCAAGAGAGGGATGATAAAATCTAAGGCTGAAAAGCCGTTAATATAGAAAATTACAAAAGCCCAAAGATTGGCATTGAAAAAATAGAAGAGGAAGATCAACTTAGATTAACTCAAGACCAACTTTGCCTTCCAATAAAATATATTTTCCCTTTGTCTTTGCATGAAGCTTCTTGGCATTAGAGGAAGTGGACGACTGGGTTTATTGAAACGCCCACCTCTCTTTGCATGGAAATCCACGCCCACCTCTAAATTTAGTTTCTTCATGAGCTGTTGGAATGTTTGAAAGTATGAGATGACAATAGCATGCATGAAATCCAATGCCAATGTCAATTTTAGAACTCTGACTTGATCCGTTGGAAGCCAAGTTGGAACGTTTGAAAGGCTTAGTTGACCTTGGAGATAAACTTGACTTCAACAACCAGTTAATTGAAGCCTTGACTAGTCAACCGTAATTAGCTTTTGCTTGCATGGAATTCCATGTTGACTCCGTCTTTTGTCTGTGCATGGGTTTCTCTTGGCCCAGCTGTCCGTGATTTCTCTTGGCTAAATCTAGAATTCTTCTTCTTGACCTCTGTTTGTATTTGTCTTTCCACAGACTTTCCCTTCTTACTTATTCCTTCGGCCTAATGTTCATTCTCTTCAGGTCTTTATTATCTTGGACCTCTCCCTTTTGTTTTATTTCTTCGGATAATCCATTGGGCTATTTGCTAAGTCATTTTCCCTTCGTGTTCATTCTTTTCGGACTTCGCTTTTGTCTATCTCTGCCCTCGGACTTTCCTTTCTTTGACCGAGCTTTCTGAAGGAATCCTTCGGACAATTTGTCCGAAGGATATCCATTTCTTTTCGACTTTTTCGCTTCCCCTTGGTTTTATCTCCCTTTGATTTTCTCGGACTTTTCCCTGTGGGCTGTGTCCTTTGAATTTCTATGGACTTTTGTTTTCTCACTTTTCTGCGGCTTTGTGTCCTTTGAATTTCCGCGGACTTTTGTTTGCCAAATTTTCCGAATTAATCCTTTGGACAAAAAGTCCGAAGGAATTCCTTCGGACATTTGTCCGAGGATATCCTTCCTTTGTTTTCTCTTTTGCCTTTGGCGACTTGTAACTGTCAGGTTTTTCTTTGTCCCAAATTTCTTCGGACTTTTTGTCCGAAGGAATTACTCCTTTGTCTTTATTTGGCCACCGTCAGAATGCCCTTTGGGAAAAATGCAAAGGTCTTGCCACCGACCAAGTGCCCTCTGCAAGGGATTGTGTCCTTCCTCTGTGCCCTTGGAGAAAGTTGGAAAGGCCCTGTCACCGACCAAGTGCCCTCCGCAAGGGCTTGTGTCTCTCGGAACTGGCTTTTCGAAAAAATTATAGGGCACCCGGGCTTTTTGTAGGTGTCCTTATTCCTTCGGACCTCTGGATTTTCTATGAACTTTTTGGTGGCTGCGGACTTTTCTTTGCAAATTCTCTGAAGTATTCCTTCGGACTTTTGTCCGTAGGATATCTTCCTCCCTTTTAATTTCCTTTGCTTTGTTGGCTTCTTTCTAACCTTGCCTAAGGCATTAATGTATTGTATGCAGTAGCCCTATAAGAATAACCGTGTTTGCGCATCATATGCAAAACAACCTCTGCCTTTTCAAACAGTCCAGATATGCAGTATGTCTCAACAAGTAGAACATATGTATCTTCAGTCGTAATCCAGGGCACCTGTAACATCCTCAAGTAGATCATCCCATGCTTTATATGAAGGCTGTAGATGGCTATTTAAGGACCCAAAAACTGATTTACAAGACAAACTGGTACCATAAGACCATCTTCCGAATAGTAAGGTTGACAATTTTTTTGGCCTGTGGAAGAATTGTCAACATTTTTGGCGATTCAGCTGGCCCAACATGCTTGCTATGCTTGAGAATTCAAACCATGTACATACTATTCGAACTCTTGAAACAATGCTAAACCTGATTTTTGATTGAAAAATCTCCTCTTGACCATGGTTGAAGTAACCTTCCTCCTTCAAAATAAGAAGGAAAACACACAAAAGTAGGAAAACTAACTAAGAAGCAAATGTGCAAACAAGAATTTATTGGACAAAACTGAAGCAAACTACTGTGCTTGAATGACGCTTGGAGGAAAGCAAAACAAATAAGGAACCTAGCTAACCATGATAAAGCATGATCCGCCTGGATCAAATGAGAAATTCTTGAACTCACTCTTTCCAAGGGATAGTACAAGTTGCAAAGCAGGTTGTTTATTAATCATAACCTTCAATGAGGCATTTTCCTTGTCCACCAACTGCATTAGCATCTCAAATGAGTCATCAACAACATACTAGTCACCAACAAAGACAAACGCATCAATTACTCCCTGATATTTTTTGCACTGCTTGTCATCTACCACCTTGTCAAGTGATATCTCATCTATGCATTGTTCTTGAGTGGCCACACCCTTTTTATCAACTATTGCATGTTCATACAGCTCTTCAAGGAGCTTTGAATAGGCAACCCAATCTGTATCATGATCTTGAATAGGTGATTCTTGATCAAATTTCTCATAAATATACTCTTCAATAGCCAACATATCCATACAAAAACTCTTCAATCTCTTGTAGAGATGCAAGGTACAGCTGCCAATCATCTTTTTGTTCCTCATTTTGATCTATTTGAACTGAATCAGCTGTAAGGCTATCTGGATCCTTCTCAATAGGAGATCCCTGTAACTCATTTATAACTTCAATCTGTATCAGCTCCTCTTGAAGTTCCTCTACATCAAGATCAGTCTTCTCACTCTCAATTATAATTGGATGCTCAATTACAACCTCAAGTGAAGTATCAATAGGAAATTCTTCCTCAAACACCCCTGAAGCATCCTCTACACACTCTGCAAGAACTTGTCTTGTAGCTGCAACCTCTTTCTCAATACTCCAAAGCACAGGATCCTCCTGAGGAAGGGGGATGGCGGGAGGGTGATGAAATTCATTTGTTTGAGAGGGAAAATGAAGCATGGGAGGTCAATCATGATCAGATTTTGGAATTTTGAGGGCAATAGAATTATCTAGGGAGTTTTGGAGAGGAGGGAAAGAGAAACTCTTAAATGTATTTTGTTCCTTCCACTTGGCCATTACCTCATCAAAGTCTGAAACCTACTTGTCTTCTTGGACAACTTGAGCTTGAGCGATGATTGGTGAGGAAAAGGGACTATAGGAAGGTTTAGTCTCGTGAATAGTCACTTGAATAGGCTCTTGAATAGGGCACTTGAATAGGCCCCTGACTCCAACTAGGAAGCTCCCTCGGCACACACTGGGCATGGTTAAGAACTTCATGAGAATAAGAAGCACAAGAACCCTTTGTAGACAATTGTTTAACTCGATTTTCTGCCTCTCCCAAGCTTCCACCTTTTCCAATACAAGAATACATAGTCCATTTATCTCTTCTGGATCATTGGACACATTTCGAAATAGACCATTCACTTCCTCATACTGAGAGTTAGAACAAACTTTTCTTGCATATGCTAGTATTTTGAGCTCTATTTCATTCATTCTTTCTTGAAAGAAAGACTGCTCATATGCAACATCATAGCCATATGGGAAAGATGAAATCCGGTCTTGAGACTGATATGGCTCACAAGGAAGGTAAGATTCATGCTCTTGATAAGGCTGATTAGGCTCATAAAAAGGATCATAGGTATCATGACAAGCCTGGTATGATCTATCATTGGGCTAATCAGGAAACATAGCATAGGAATTCCCTTCAGACACAGCCATCAAAACTCATTCACAATAATGCAATAGAAATAGACTTACATGGAAACTATCCTTGAACTATTAGAAGCAATTACTTGAGTTTGGAATCACCAAATACTTCTTGAAGAACACTGCTACAGCTGCAATTTCATCAAGACCAGCTAAAATAGGTCCCATTGGGCATGCCAAAAACTATTGTCAACCTGGAGTTGCACCTTGAATCGAATACGTGCATGAAATGGCCAATCCTCTATCCGGTTGAAACAATGGGATCTTCTCACGAGGGTGGGTGCCTCAATGGTGAGAAGAACCTTCAGAGAAGGCTGGTTTCTGTAAGATGTATCAATGGATCTCTACTCTGTGCTGTGAATCTACCATGGAAAAGGGAGAAAGAAACTTGAAAGGAAAATCCTACCTACTAACGATGATACACCAAAACGTTGATCCACTCTACTTGGAACCCTGAACACTAAATCAAACAAGGGAAAAAGAAGACCTTTGATTTCAATTGATCACTATGCATAAATATTTCATGAGAAGGTTCAATTCAATGACCAAAACATGAGGGAAAACGATGCAGAGAGGTTTGATACAAGACACTTTGCAGCCACCTAACATCTACTTACAACTTCAGCAAAAGACATAAAAAACACTTAACATAACCTGCATAATATGATAAGCTAGCAACTAGGTACGAATCAGAATTTGGGAAGGGAGAGAAATCTACCACATATGCAAATTGTTGAATGAATATACACTATGCCAGCACTTGAAATTTGAAAGTACAGCCCTTCTATTGATTGAAGAGGTTACACAACTCACCAATGGCAGAGTCTGGTCTTGCCAAGAGAGAGATGATAAAATTTAAGGCTGAAAAACTGTTAATATAGAAAATTACAAAAGCCCAGAGATTGGCGTTGAAAAAATAAAAGAGGAAGATCAACTTAGATTAACTCAAGACCAACTTTGCCTTCCAATAAAATATATTTTCCCTTTGTCTTTGCATGAAGCTCTTTGGTGTTAGAGGAAGTGGATGGCTGGTTTATTGAAACGCCCACCTCTCTTTGCATGGAAATCCACGCCCACCTCTAAATTTAGTTTCTTCATGAGCTGCTGGAATGTTTGAAAGTATGCGATGACAATACATGCATGAAATCCAATGCCAAAGTCAATTTTAGAACTTTGACTTGATCCGTTGGAAGCCGAGTTGGAACGTTTGAAAGGTTGTGTTGACCTTGGAGATAAACTTGACTTCAACAACCAGTCAACTGAAGCCTTGACTAGTCAACCGTAATTAGCTTTTGCTTGCATGAAATTCCACGTTGACTCCGTCTTTTGTTTGTGCATGGGTCTTTCGGCCCAACTGTCCATGATTTCTCTTGGCTAAATCTAGAATTCTTCTTCTTGACCTCTGTCTGTATGTCTTTCCATGGACTTTCCTTTCTTACTTATTCCTTCGGCCTAATGTTCATTCTCTTCGGGTCTTTATTATCTCGGACCTCTCCCTTTTGTTTTATTTCTTCAGATAAGCCATTGGGCTATTTGCTAAGTCATTTTCCCTTCGTGTTCATTCTTTTCGGACATCGCTTTTGTCTCTCTCTGCCCTTGGACTTTCTTTTCTTTGACCAAGCTTTCCGAAGGAATCCTTCGGACAATTTGTCCGAAGGATATCCATTTCTTTCAGACTTTTTGGCTTCCCCTCGGTTTTATCTCCCTTTGATTTTCTTGGACTTTTTCCCACGGGTTTTGTGTCCTTTGAATTTCTGCGGACTTTTGTTTTCTCACTTTTCCGCGGCTTTGTGTCCTTCGAATTTCTACGGACTTTTGTTTGCCAATTTTTCTGAATTAATCCTTTGGACAAAAAGTCCGAAGGAATTCCTTTAGAGTTTTGTCCGAGGATATCCTTCCTTTGTTTTCTCTTTTGCCTTTGGCGACTTGTAACTATCGGGTTTTTCTTTGTCCCAAATTTCTTCGGACTTTTTGTCCGAAGGAATTACTCTTTTGTCTTTATTTGGCCGCCGGTAGAATGCCTTTTGGGAAAACTGCAAAGGTCTTGCCACCTACCAAGTGCCCTCCACAAGGGATTGTGTCCTTCCTCTATTCCCTTCAGGAAAGTTGGAAAGGTCCTGTCACCGATCAAGTGCCTTCTGCAAGGGCTTGTGTCTCTCGAAACTGGGTTTTCAAAAAAATTGTAGGGCACCCGGGCTTTTTGTAGGTGTCCTTATTCCTTCAGACCTTTGGATTTTCTACAGACTTTTTAGAGGCTGCGGACTTTTCTTTGCAAATTCTCCGAAGTATTCCCTCGGACTTTTGTCCGAAGGATATCTTCCTCCCTTTTAATTTCCTTTGCTTTGTTGGCTTCTTTCTAACCTTGCCTAAGGCATTAATGTATTGTATGCAGTAACCCTATAAGAATAACCATGTTTGTGCATCGTATGCAAAACAACCTCTGCGTTTTCAAACAGTCTAGATATGCAGTATGTCTCAACAAGTAGAACATATGTATCATCAGTCGCAACCCAGGGCACCTGTAACATCCTCAAGTAGATCATCCCATGCTTTATATGAAGGCTGTAGATGGCTATTTAAGCACCCAAAAACTGATTTACAAGACAAACTGGTACCATAAGACCATCTTCCAAATAGTAAGGTTGACAATTTTTTGGTCTGTGGAAGAATTGTCAACAGTTCCCAAGTTAACCTTTTGAGTTGTTGATTCAGTATATCTGATTGGTTTTTCAGCTGCAGTCATAGGCTGGTTACATGTACAGCTCTGCATCTCCTGTAGTATAATTTACAAAGTAAGGCGGATTGTTTTTGCTCACATTCTGATTAATTGTTTCTGGGTTTCTCTGGTAAATTGTATGACAGATTTATTTGACTTACATGTCTATTAGATACAGAAAGTGACTTTTCACCCTTGTCTTGGTTTTTTTTTACTTTGTCTATCACTTCCACTTCAATAATTTATGCTGATCTGAAAATTTCATATTCTCCCATCTGCCAGTGTAGCAGTCCTTGGTGGGAATATCGACTATTCTCTGAAAAATCATCTACATGTAAAACTCCATTATCGGCTTCAATTCATTGTTATTCTGAGTCTGATCCAGGTCTAGAACTTAAGACTGTTCTTCACCCATAATTTTGTCTCGTAGTATGTCCATCATGAGTCTAGTTCTTCCAGTATTTATGGCAATTGTTTTATATTTCCAATTATGTATTGCCTTGACTTGTTCTAACCAAGGTCTTTCTGAAATGGCATCATAATGCTGTAATACCCTCTTCATTTTTATTATGACAAAAGTCACACACGATTGCTTGACTGGAATTGTCCTTTCTTGGCTGGGGTAGAACACATATTACATTGATCCTTATTTGATTGGGCATATTAAGCCTAAAATCTGCTGGTATGAGTAGGGGTTTACCTAATCTCTTCCGCCCTTTTTCCAGAAGTATTTTTACTCCTGACCTGCCATCAATAAGAGCGTTATGTAATTCATGTTCACCAATTTCACTAGTACTTTTTGCTGTCCCAACTATGTTAGACAATCCAGTATTAATTTCACTGGTACCATCACCATGATACCATTTATCAACGATAGTAGTTTCTGTACCACATTTTTGTTCCCTTCTATTTCTTCTGTTTTCGTTTTCTTGCCTCCTACTGTCTTAGGCTTTGATAATTTTCTATTTCGACCATATTGGCTGCTTTTGGTTTTAAGCAGTCCTCATTGTTGTGATCACAAAGAGCACATTCCGTACACAACTTCTGAACTGGATTCTGATTATTTGGGAAGTCTCGAGTGAAAAGACCTCATTTATTGCATTTTCTACATTGTATGACAGGTCTGCCCTTTTTATCTACTGGAATAGGAGACCTCGGTGTTGTACTTCTGTTGCTTCCACAAATAGCATATGGATTACTTTGCTGATTCTTGTATCCCCCACCTGTAGCGGTTTGTTATGCTTACATGCAATATCATTGTTTCTTGGATTTTGTTTTATAATGCATTTTGTTCTATCATGCGTTTCTACATTGCACATGTTGCAACATTTTACTTGACAGTCTTCTTCTTTGTGCCCTAGAATACAACATATAAGACACCAAATATCCTATATCTCCAGTTTTCTTTTCTCTTAGTTGATTATATTTTGTAACAGTTTAGTGATTGCTTTTACACTAATCATACTCTCTTTATGGTCTTCTTCAATCTTTTCCCTTAGACATTGTTGTTATTCCACATCCATCATGCGATTATATGTGTCAGTAAAATTCGAGGTTGGTACAATCCTCAAGCTTTCTTTAAAATAATTTAGTATTCCATGGGATTTTCAAGCATCCTTGCCAAAGTCAACATTAGCAGTTATAGTCTTTGATAAAATCCCATTTCTTGCTTCAAACTTGTGAACATGTTATAAATTTGTGCATGTTGTGCCATTTCTTGAATTTCTTTTTCAATTCTGCTTTTATAGTAATCCCATGTTTTCTTCTTTCCTTGATCAAGCTTATCATACCGTTGAATGGCATACCCCTGCAGAGTACTTGTGGATTTTCATCTGTAATCTCATTAGCTTCCCAATAAATGTGTATATGTATCTCCCCCCTTTTTGCCAGTGAATCATGGTGGCTTTGATACCAAGTGTTTGGGCTCCACCTTTTTCTTCCTTAGTGGTCTAGAACCGATTTCAATAGTAGCCTTTTCTGTGGTAAGTGTATGTCAAGTGAAGTCCTTTTCTTCTTCCTTTTAAGACATTTGGGGCCAAATCCTTCCTGATTGCTGTACTTGCCTCACACCTTGTAAATGGACCTTCAGTTGACATGTCAAGTGTCCTAAGTCTAATTGAGTAGAAATAACATCTATTTCGACTTGTAATAGCTAATAACAATATCAACAGTGCCATTTTTCTCTCCAAGAAAACTTATCGCCTCTTACTTTCTCCTTACCTTTAATTGTTTTTTTATTCAGTCTTTGATCCTAGTGTCCTTTCACACTAGCTTTTTCTATTTTAATTGGACGTAGTCTCAAATCACCTTGACCTACTTTTGGTCATTCATGGACATTCATATAATTTTATTTCTTTTCGTTTCGTCTTTTTTCTCCTTGCCTATTTATTTGTTTCTTACTCGCACGCTTTAAATCACTTACTTGAAATTCATAATTGCTGTCCCCATAGATTGACGTATACCACTCTCAAACTGCTGTGTCAGGTGTACCAATGATAACATGTTTCGGGTCTGAATATGTTCTTTTAACAGCAATGACAGTGAACGGCAATAACAGAACAAGATATAAAGCTATAAACAGCAAATAAATATGTTCTTTTAACACCAAGGGGAGTGAACGGCAATAGCAGAACAGAATATAAAGCTCTAAACAGCACATAAATGCAAGAGATAACACAAGCATTTGCTGATATGAAACTGATGCTATATTGATATGAATGTTCTTATACTTGAAAACAAAATAAGAGTCATCTATAATATCCTTGCATTTGCATCCTTTTATATATGACTTCTTAGTAATCATTAATTTTAACTAATTCATTAAAATTTCTTCAACACAAACATATCTAAAATGTTAAATAAGTCTTTTGCAAAACTGCAATTCACCCAATTGCTGCTACAGAATTTTATGGAGCTGTTGTTTTTTTCCAAGGGAGATGTTATTGAAGAATATCTTACTTTTTTATATATTGATTTGCTGTCCTGAAGCCTTTTCATACCTGAATTTAGATTGGTTGGCTATTCTCATGGAACTGAAAGAAATGGAAGGAGCAAATCTCAAAACAACTTGCTGTTGTTGTTGCAAAGTTCAGAACATCATTTAAAGCACTTCTCTCTCCAACTCCCATCCACCTTGAGGAATGCCCATCATGTCCCATTACTGAGCACCCATGATTTTTTATTAGCAATTTTTAACTTCAATACCACAATGCAGCCGATGCTCCAAAAGCTATTGTTGGCAATCCAACTGCAACGCTAACTTAGAAATACCCAATGTTAGCCCAAACATAGGAGTTGCAGCAGTGAACTGGTGAATGTATGAAGAACAGTTTTTAATGAATAAAATATACTATCCATGTTAATAACATACTCTACTGCATAGTACGAGAAATGACATCTGCAATGGCAACATGATGAGAGATGGTGTTGGGGAGGTTGCACACAAGACATGGACGTTCCATATTTAAAAGATGTTGAATAAACAAAAATTGACAAATGGGCATATATCAAAGCTAAATTTTATTAAAATAGCTTGTAAGAAAGTATTGAAAACTGAGCAAATAAAAAAATTTAATAGCATATATCAATGCAAAAAAGTATTGTATATATATATATATATATATATATATATATATATATATTAGATTTAGTTTTTTTTCTTTTTAATATGCCATTTTAGGCACACACACCACAACAGATGTGTTTCGGCATGGTGGCAGGGTCATTTGGGGCCACGTCACACAATGTAGTGAGTCTGTGCACCATGTACATTCACATTGCGGCTTGGTAAGAGGTGTAATGGTGCTTTGCCGTTATGTTTCTTGCAACTAGGCTCTACTGACACTTTGCAAGTTATGAAACATCAATGGATCAAATATAGGGCCTCTATGGCTAATTTCATAAACTTACATTTTATTCAGATCCAAAGAAAAAAATTGTTCTTAAATGAAAGCTGGTTTTTATTTAATTGTATGTTTTTTTAACACTTTTTTTGTCCACGCTACTATACATAATTAAATCTATTTACATAACAAAAATATTACACCAATTGATATTTGCTTTATTAACTGTTTTGTCAAGCTGACCATATTGTGCATATTCTTTGGTTCTAATGTTGTGTAAATATTTTTACACGTAGAAATGATTGTAGAGAAGTGTTGAAGATTCATTTGAGATAGCCTTTTATATCAGATTTCATATCAAGAAAGAACTTTTGATTTTCTGTTGCTGCCCTATTGATAAAAGTATGTTTTGCTGCAGGTTATGTATTCATTCATCATGCGACCAGAAACGCTACCTAAAGCATATCGAGACTTTATTGCAAAAACTGGTCCAATTGCATTGCCAGTTTATAGAGCTGTTCGAGAGAGTTGCAGAGGTGGTCCTATTGATTTGGTTGCTCTATCTGCTTACTTATCAAGTAGGATGGGTTTCCAGTCCCATAAATTGGATCCACATGCCCCGATTATTCCTTGTTCTATCTTACATCCGGACACAGCTTCGTGTTTAGTGCATAATGCAAATGCAACGTATTCAACATTCAGAAAGACATTTCCACTATATTTCTCTTTAACGTTTGTACCATTTGTTATTCTTCATCTTCAAAAGGTGATTTCTTATCTTTATAGAAACATGCATAATCTGTTTCTGTTACATTCAAATGTTATTCTTGAATTCTGATCTATTTACATGTTGATGGGTTCCTTTTGCTCCAGAAACTTTGTTTAAACATCCTTTTCCAGTTTTCTTTTTATCCGACAGATGAAAAAAAATGAAACTACATTATAATCAAAGTGTACAGAGGAAGAATGCTGATCGTACACTTTACTAATTAATTGAATACTGGTTTTGAAGTTTTATACACTAGCCACCAGACATAATGACGTGGTTTTGCTGCGGCTTTCTTTTCTTACATTTTCTAAGTTCAATGATTTTGTAGTTTGAGTAAGAAGATTTTATGATCTGCTTTCCATTTGTGAAATAACTTGCCCGTTATGGAAAATTTGAAATAATTTCACATGGGCTGGATGTAGTGAGCAATGTGCTAAGAGAAATGGATTTATTTCAAACTTTAGAAATTAAGAGTTTGAATATGCATAACAGAATTGTATGCATGTACTTTCAATTTGCAAAAATTGTTTATTTGTGAATGGTACCTAATGAAGGTGCTAGGTTGCATTTGGCCTAGAAAGGTGTATGAAATCTATAATACTAATTGCCTTCCATTAGTTTTGATGAAGTGGCCTTCCTAGGTCTGTGGGTCTGTTGAAGACACCACATAAGAAGTTGTGGCCTTGAATCTGATGGTCTCCTGAAGCAAGTTGAAAATTATGGAAGGAGTTGTTTCCTTTAGTTTGGTGGTCCCTTGAAGACCACCTAGTGAGATGACTAGACTAAGAGGGCCGATTGTTCATTCAGGAATCCAGATTGCTATAATGAGTCTAGTTAATGATATCATGTTGGATAAATATTGCAAGTTATTTGCCCAATATTTAATGAGCTTGATTGCCGACGGGATCCAACAATAACATCCAAAGGGCGCTTGTTTATGATAGGGTCAGTGATGGTTATACTCCAACCCTTATTGTGGGTTTGGTTTAAGCCATCATATCCAAACCCATTCTACATTTGAGAAAGTTGCGTCATCATAATAAAGTGGTGTTGCATGTTATTGTGGTGCACCTTTGCAAGTTTTCTCTACACAGAGGGTGTACACAAGTACATGACAGGGAGTCAGTAACATGAATTGCTGTGCATATGTACCACGATTAATCCTTAAAGTCTCAAATAAAACTTCTTCCCACTATTTGAGATTGCAACATCTCTTATTAATTTTAAATCTCATTGTCAGCAAGAAAGTTTGGTTCTTTAACATATGCAAAGTTTTCTCAAAATGAAATATTAGGCCACATGATCAAATGCTCTTTGTTTCATGGTTTCATGAGTCAAGACTGTGATGAGTGCGTGAACCAACGGTTGGCTAAGGCAATCTGTTGCCTTGTCCTTCGCTTTCTTGTGCTTGATCACAAGATGGAACTACTGCAGGTAAGTCATCCATTTCATATGGCGCACATCTTCCAGCGTGTTTTGCATCTGCAAGAACTGAAGTGGCTTATGGACCAAATGAACAACTGTTTCCCTCCTAAGAATGTAGTGTCGCCATTGCTTAATTGCTTGAACAATAACATACAATTCTTTCTCATAGGTGGAGTACCCTTGCACCGTGTTGCTGAACATCTTTGAGTGGTATGTGATTGGATGTTCATGTTGCATAAGCACTACACCAAGTGCGTAGTCAGACGCATCAGTGTGAATTTCGAAGGTCTGCTCATTGTCGGGCATTGCGAGAACAGGCACTACGTAGAGGCGTTGTTTGAGGGCCTTGAAAGCACGTTGTTGTGCATGAGTCTAGTCGAACTTGGCTTTTGCACGTGTTATCTAGGCAAGAGCCCAAGAAATGTGCGAGAAACCAAGGATGAACCTGTAGTAGAAGTTAGTCCAAGAAAACTCCTTAATTCTATGAGATTGCGCAGAGTAGGCCAATCTTAGATCACTTTGATCTTCTCTGGATCTACCTTGATGTCAGTGCAATCAATGATGTAACCCAAGTATTGGATCCGTGTCACGCCGAATGTACACTTCGCAAAGTTGGCTTGCAACTTGTGTTGGCACAAGGTGTCTAGGACATGCGAGATGTGTTCCATATGCTCCCTCCAGGTCTTGCTGAAGATGAGGATATCATCTAAGTAGACAATGACAAAGGAGTTTACGAAAGGCCTAAGTAGATCATCCATCAAGCACATGAATGTGGTTGGCGCATTGGTTAGGCTGAAAGGCGTAACCAACCCATTTGTACAATCCTTCATGTGTCTTGAATGCTATCTTCCAAACGTCTTTAGGATGAATTGGAACTTGATGGTAACCTGACTTCAAGTCGATCTTGGTGAAGTTTTGGGCACCTCGGAGTTGGTCCAGGAGGTTGTCAATGTGCGGTAGTGGGTACCGGTTCTTCATTGTTATCTTGTGGAGCGTGCGATAGTCTATGCAGAGTCGCCAAGACCCATCCTTATTGGGTGCGAGGGCAATCGGACTCCCGCAAGGTGAAGAGCTAGCCCTGATCAAGGAGCTCTTGTATCTGGTGTCGGATTTCATCATTCTCCCAAACTGATCTGCGATACAGGGGGTTATTCGGAAGAGGGGATCCAAGAACCAAGTTGATGCAGTGATTTACTGCGTAGTGTGTCGAAAGGCCTTCATGTTCTCCGAAGACTTCATTTTGCTGCTCTAGTAACTTGTCAAGTTGCTATTGTTGCGATGATGTGTGGGTGTTGTGCATTGCCAAGGTGTGCTTTGTCATTTTCTACTGCGCAAGTGAATCAGGGCGAACCATGAGTAACACAAACTTTTGCACATGCGATACAAGCTTGTGACATTGCGTGGCAAAGACCAAAGTGATTTTGATCAAGGGCATGAACTCAAAAAGGTTGTAGAAGCAGTCCTGCGCATGAACAATCCAACACTGTGGCTTGGCTTGAAATGTGGCTTTGTAGTCGAACAAATATGGTCTTCCCAGCAAGATGTCGTAGACCTCTAGAGTTGCGATGTTACAAGTGACGTTGTCCTCCATTGGCTTGAACTTTGTATTGAAAAGTGCATTGTTGTTGGACCCGTATCTCTTTTCCTTGCTGAAGCCATTCCAAAGAATATGGTCTAGGATGCACAGTAGTGGCGAGACCAAGGCGCTGAGTTGTGGATTGCGCAATGATGTTCTGATTGCCACTCTCGATGATGATGTGGAGAGGCTGACCCTTCACCCAGAACTGAGTGTGGAAGAGACATTCATGCTCTTCAAAGATGTCAATCGCAATGGAGTTGGTGCTTAGACAAGAGGCATTTGCATCAATGTTGTTCATTGGCGTGGGTCCTGATGTAGACTGTGTGAGTAGGGACTGTTGTGCATGGCATTCAAAGTTGTTGTGGGTGGTCGAGCGATGGCAATGGCACCACTTGTCACTGGACTTCATTTTGCCTTCATTTGAAGTAGAAGGCGTTGGAGCCTTCAAGTGTTGAGCAGGCTTCTGGTGCTGCTCACCTTTGCGAGAAATGTGTTGTTGCTTCTATGCAAAAGGTTGTGATGTGAAGTTGTGCGTTGGTGGGGCCTTGCACACTACGTTGGATGAAGAGGTGGCATGCTGCTTCATCCATGCCCTGGCTTTGATCTTGGTAGCGTTGCGATATGCTTGCCCCAAACTGTTGGAAGTCAAGAACTCCATCTTCGCACAGATGTAATGTAAAGTCCATTGAGGTACTTTAGCACCCTATGTTGTTCGCTTAAGTTCTCTTGCAGGTGCGTAGAGTAGTCATGGAATGAGTTGGTGTAGTCTTCCATTGATCGATCCTTGCATTGACGCAGTCGTTTGAACTTGATATATTCATCTTCAAAATGTTAGAGGGTAGTATTCCTCCTTCAGCATGTCGACAAAAGTTTTCCATGATTCAATTGGAATGCACTCTTGTGCGCGTTGTGCGTTGAAGGTCTCCCCCCAGTTGATAACTAGGATGGGCATCTTCAGTACTGCGAAGGTGATCTTCTCAACATTAGTGAAATAGCTGACTAAAAAGTACTCCTCAAGTTGTCGAATCCAAGCATCCAATGCTTTGGCATTGATCTTGCCTTTGAACAAGGGGATGTCGAGATTCTTGTACTTTGAAGGGGGTTTGTTGTTGGAACCGTTGTGGAGCGTGCTATTGAGATGAAGATGTTGGGTTGAGTTGCATCATTAATTTGCGGATCTGACCAAAATTTTTGGTGCATTGTGCCTCTAGAACGTCGGCGATGAGCTTCTGAATTTCTTGGGTTGCCTCAGGGTGATTTTGGGCGTTAGCCATCTGGCTTTTGTAACAGTGTTCTTGAATCTCCGAAGCAGAACCAAATGCTAAATCCTCTAGTTGTGCTCGTGTGGTTACATGCATAGGAAAAGGAATAGAGCAGAGCTTAGATACCAGTTCCTTCTTGAGCATTTAACCACCCTGATACCAGTTGATCTGCACCACGAGGCCAAGGACTGAGGTGTGCAGGGGACAATTGAGTTATGGCTGTGTAGAGTGAATGCACAGAGCAATTTTCAGGCAGAATAAACAAAACACATTCAATGGAGTGGAAGTCTTGACTTGTAGGAAATGCAACTTCTATTCATTAGCAGAGAATAGGGAAAAGAATATAGAGTACAATGTCAATAGTGCATGTATATCGAGTAGTTGCACGGAGCAAGCTATTGATCTAGGTTCTTTGTATATGTATGTATGTATATATCTCTAGAACTAGATGCATACGTTACATATATATATATAACATAAGAATATAATGGCAATCAAAATTGTTGTTCAATTACCAAGGAGAATGTTCGTGACATGTTGATCCTGTCAGATGTGGTAGTTGGCAACGGTTAGAACAGTTAATGTCTAGGCTGTCAACCATTTGAATTCGAATCCTGGGTCTCCTTTTTGGCTGCAATAGTTGTTGGATCACTTGGGACACATGGCCAAGGTTGACATGTCCATGAGTGGATGCCAGTAAGGCACGCAAAATTATGTGGAAGTGTTAGGCATGAAGGGCACATAAATCCGTCGAGTCCATAAGTGTGGGGCGCGTCGGATTGCGAGGTGCAAAAGTTAGCAAATCCACTAGTGTGTGGCGTGTGGGACTTCAAGGTGTGCGGGCAGTTGCATAGGACGACAAGGCACACGGGTAACTGGTGCACAAAAGTCGGTGAGTAGGCGTAGGACTTGGTGCAGGAGGTTGTGAGCAAGCTTTGTACAAAGAAGTGCGCAAGTTTGGGTGAGAGGTGCACACTTTATGCGTTAGAGCAAACGAAGAGTGAGCTTACATGTGCACAAATCAATAGTTGTTTCTCTTTGACTTCCATGCATAGCTATAGTGATTGCTCCATTGATTCTATGTATGTCCATAGTTGTTGCTCCTTTGATTTTGTATAGCCATGGTGATTGTTACTCAAAGTTCATGTATATCCATAGTGATTGTTGCTTTGACTTCCTGACATGTCTCCATGATTGTTGCCTCTCATGATGATATGGGTGTGTATTTGCCATAACCTTAGTCTCTTTTTCTACTACTTTGACCTTGTCAACCTTTTCTTCCACTCCCTTTGCCTTGTCAGCCTTTTATTTTTCTATTTGTACCTCTTCCACCCTTTCTTTCGCTATTTCCTTTGTCTCTTGAGTAGATGAAGTGTTTTTTTTTCCCTTGCTTTCCTTTCTTGTAAAATCTTCTCGTCCTTCTGAATATTCCTTACTCTCTTTTTCACAATCTTTAGATTCATCCTATTGCTTTACCTTGTTCTTTATCCTTTTTATGCGTCATATGTTGCAAAGTTAGCTTCTTTCTTCCATACCAAAGCTTCATGAACTTCTTTTGCACATTAATATTGTTTGTTCCTTTAGTCTCGAACCAAGGATATCCAATAACAATATCCAAGTTTCCTTAATATTTGTTGTTTGAACTTGTAGATGCTGGGCCAAGTCCATGTTGAGGAAATTATACTTGTTGCTAGGTTTATGGATACAGTGACCATCTTCTTTTGAATGCATCCTTGAAAATGAAATATCGAGATTTCTTTCTGTGGAGCTAAATTGCTTCAACCCTTATTCTCCACTGCTCCTCCTTCCTCATCTTGATCCTCCATCTCTCCTTTTCCATCATCCTTATCCTCTTCATCAATGCTACAAAAAATCATCATTTTTTTCTTCTTGTTTTTCTTTTCCATCATCTACAGCCTCATCCTTATCATCATTATTTTATTCCTCTTTTTCCACATCATTTTCATTTTCCACCTCCTCATCCTCATTATTTTATTCTTCTTATTTTTCTTCTGCATCCACCTCGTCCTTATCATCATTACCACCACCATCATTATTGTTTCCTCTTCTTCTACATCTTCCTGATTTTCTGACTCCTTATCCTCCTCATTTCTTGACTCCTCGTCTTCATCATTATTCTCTTTGTTTTCTTTTTCTTCTTTATCATCTACATCATTTTACTAATTATTTTTGCTTTGCAATTCTGTTTTCTATACTTCATTGCTCTCCTTCAAATCAAATATTTCTGCATCTTTGTTATGCAACTCCCTTCTATAGACTTCATTTCTCTCCTTTAGTTTGGATATTTCTACGTCTTTGTTTACCAATTCGCTTTTGTAAACTTATTGAACCTTCTTTAGCATAAGAAGACTCTTATGTTCCCATTTTCCTAGGAAAACATGTTCCATTTCTTCCCAAGAAAGATCCTATCTTCCCTTGCCTAGTTGATCAAATCAACTTCCCACTGGACTTCTGAAACGAAAACTAAACCTTGATTGCCACCCACTTGTTTGGGAATATGTCTTCTTAAATTGGAGCCACCAGGCTGTAGCATTAACATCACCCTTCCCATCAAAATTGGGTATCTCAAAGATAACTAGGGCTACCAAAAAAACTTGGTTTCACTGGGTCTCCTTTCCTACCTTAAATTTGAGAATTAAAAACTATAGACAAGTAGATTTGAATATTTCATTTGAAATGTAAATAATGACATTTGATTTGCTTACTCAAATTGAAATATTTGAATATTTTGCTAGGGCCACGCGTTGAAAAATTGACAGAAATTCTTCTTCTGGTTGTGCAAGAATTATCTAAATCAAAAAATCATTCAAGGAGAATGAAGCTTCAAGAAAAATCTCCTAATTATTTTTGCCCTTATTCCATACCGAAAAATTATATAAATATCAAATTTTCTATGTCCACTATACATGACCATATCTCCTTTGATATTACTTAGAATGCTTAGTGTAATATGGTAATATGCAACCAGATTTTGAGAGCCATATTTTGGGCTACTATTGGATCTTACTGACTTTTGTTGAGCCATTGGTGACCAGCTCAAAATTCATATCAATGCAAGTTTTGGGTTGGGCCGTGGAATAGCTAATCAAGGATTTCAACAGCCTCATTCAAGACAAAGATGGCACTTACTACAACTGGCATTGCAGATAAGTATTGATGCCCTAAGAAAACGGGGCAACGGAAGTGAGGGGGCAAAGGTCCTATTGTAGACATTAAGCACACGGGAGTCCAGTATATTGTTCACCTTTTTGTGACCATATATTGACAGATTTGCAGAGGCTGTAGTGAAATCTCGGCTAGTATACTTACCATTGCACAAGGATTAATTCATGGAGTGTAGTATAATTGGCCAGAACATCATGCAATGGAGATCATTGAAGGAGTAAGTAAAGTAGTGCATTGCAAAGGTAACAAGTCCCCCTACACATCTTTGTTGGTTATAATTATTCTCTTGGTGGAGCACACCTGCAGGAATACTGCAACATGGGGAAGGTTACTACCCAAATTTTTGCCGACACCCACATTGGGTAAAAGTGATTTAGAACCAACGGAAGAATTGATGTATCAAAGATTTCAGTAGTTGTGAATAATCATTGCAGCGAGCCTTGCATTCCTCATATATTCTTTAGCAACATTTTAAAGAGTTTCACTTTGAGCCAAGGCTAGATAGATGGCACTATCATCAGACTGAAAGGAGGTGAAATAGAAACCGATTGAATTAGATTTTATTACAACTACAACAATTTTGGATGTCATGCTGAAGAGGCAAAAAGATGGAGTGGGTCTCTGCAAAATAATTCATTCAAGCGAGGAAGAAGAAACCCAAGATATTGGTACAATCACTACCAAAGGCCAAAGATCAGATTGCACAAAATAAAAGCCTCCCAAGAGAAACCTGCTAAGGGGTTAATAGCTCTAAGAGACCAAGGAAATAAATCTGCAATGAACGCAAAACAATTGTCCAAACCCCAAGAAAATAAGTCACAAGAGGTGCGAAGTGAACTCAAGAGAAAGAACAACAAGAATGTGTGAGCTCCCCTGAGGAATAAATTGAATAGGCAAAGGTCATGTTGGTGTAACACACAGTTAGCATACTAATTATTGCAGCGATCAATATCACAAGGAAGACTTTTTGTAGTTTCACATTTTCTGATCTATAAACTCTTAAAGTCTATTCCTACTAGAATTTACAGAATCACAAATTGCTGTTCTACTTTTTTTTTAATAGTTAAAAATTGTATTAAATGAAATCTTTCCCAGTTACATCTTACCTAAACTCAAAGTTTCCTCTTTCCTAAAAAGCAGGCAGCTTCTTTTATCTTTTTCCCTATCATAGCATGTTTTTCTCTTTCCTGATTTTTGCATGCATGCAAAGAAATACAAGCATGCATTCATGCATGCAACTCCAACAAATTGCATGCATGCAACTCCAACAAATTGCATGCATGCCTATTTTTTGGTAGAACGTGCATTCATCCATCTATAGAACATGCATGCATGTTTTTAACAATTAATCTGAAAATAAGCAAAAGACTGAATTAAACCATTAATGTCGTCTTTTTTTCTCCTCCGAACTTGTTGGGATGATTTGGAGCTGCAAATCTTGTCCCTCTTCTAAATTTGAGATTTGTTTAATTTCATTCGAAGAAGAGCTTTTGCGATCCTTTTTCGTCTTCATTGTTGATTTTTGTCTTTCATCCATGGGAAATTCTATTTTCCCATCCATGTTATTCAAAGTGATCTCCATTTTTTGTGAAATTTGTGACCCTTGTGCTTTTTTTAAGGGAGTATTTGATAGCACTCCTTCCTCAGGTTCCTTCTTTTAATCACTTGCTTCAACCGATGTGGGGTCCAATGTGGCTCCCTTCCACTAGGTAGCTTTTTGTTTTCTCTTTGTTGGAACCTCTTGGAAAACATTGTTGCTTGAGATAAAGCTCTTATCCAATGGATTTTGACTTGGAGCTTGCAGACCTGGACATGCAACAACCAAGTGGCCATGTTCAAAACATTGCTTACATCTAAAAACAATATTTTCATATACTTTTTGGGCTCTTGTTGAACCACCCCAAACTAAGGAAAAATCGGCAAGGAGCCCTTTGCTCAAATCTAAAAACTCACAAATGTGGGCACACGTTGATTTGAATCTATCCTTTGTTGAGGAGTCTTGGCTACAAAAAACTCCTATAGCATCTCTGATCTATTTCAGGGTTAGTAGGGTCCAAAAATGCAAAGGCAAATTTGGTAGCCTCACCCAAACTAAAACATGAGGATTTTAGTCAAGGGGTCAAAGTTTGGAAACCACGGCTTCATGAACAATCCCACCCCCTTAGAAAACCAAGGCCTCTTTTTGAAAATCTCATCCAATTGGCCCCAAAACAATGCAATAAAGAACCCTTGGGCACAAGGGAAGATTTCCACCTCCCCTGATATGATAGGAGCCCATTGTTGGCTTATTCGCTCATGTAGATTAGGAAGAGTAAGCCAAATTCCATTAAACCTATAAATTAACCCTCTTTCATTGAGCATAGATGCAAAATCATACGTCTCCTCGTTATATGGGCAAATGGTGACAGTAGCAGTTGATTTATCAACAATAAAGCCTTGCTTAAGAGAAGGCATGGAAACATTACTCGGTTCGTGATATTTTTTGTAGCTACTGCATGTCCTTTTCACAGTTTTGTATTCCTTATGTTTGTCATATGAGCATGATTCAAAATAACCTTTTTGAATGAGGATTTTCCATGAGTCTTTTCTTCACCAAATCTCCTACTTGCACTCTGGGAGGTTGTCTTGGGTTCTTCTTCGAGGTGATTTTCTTGCAGTGTCTCTGAATCTCCTTCTTTGCTCTTGCATGCACTCTTAGGGATAGACTTGGGACTTTTTACCTGTGGATCCTCCATTAATAAGGAAGAAACCTCTCTAGAACTCTTGCATGCATCCTTGGCTTTTGATCTTGAGGATTCCCCATTTCTCCTCTAATATTTCATTGATTAATATTGATAATCAACTTGTTGTTCTACTTTGAAGTCGCTTCAAATGATAGTTAATTATTCAAATGAACTTATAATTGATGTGAAGAGGTGCTGGAAATGTAAAACTAGAACGTTCAAAATTTAAACATGAATGTAAAGGATTTGAACTAAACATAAGAAACTATGAAGATACAAGACATAAGATTTTGGTATGGAAAATCCCAAGATGGGGAAAAACCTTATTGTAAGAGGTAGTTGCTCTGCTTGCTATCTTCTTATGGCTAAAGACGGATTATAGTGAGTATAGTAGAACAAGTACAATAGTCTCTGCTATCTTGCTCACTCAATTTATCTCACTTTTTTTCCCCAATCCTTCCTACAATCAGCTAAACACCAACTCCAATCAATGATTATCTTCTTTGAACTTGTGCCTCCTAGTATTATGCTTAGAGACGTCCTTTAGTGCACCAAAGGATCCTTAAACATTTCAAGAGCTGAAGAGTTGCCTTCCTCTGGCATTGTCATAATTGTATGATTGTCGTGGGTGAAACTTACAGTTAATGCAAACCATTGGTTTCAAAACCGCTGCTCTGTAGGAACTGATGGTTACGTAATCGCCATCTGCATGAAGCAGCGATTGCTTCTCCAAGCTTAGAACTCTAATTTTGAAGCTCTGTTGCTAACTGAAACCAGGTTTTAATCTTTTTATTTGATGAATGGATTACTTTTCTTAACCCCTATGAACTATGCCTCCATTCAGAGGGACTTTTGGTCCCACAAAAGCATGGTGGGGGGGATGTGGTAACAATTCTCCCATCTTCTCCTTGGAGCACCATTTTGCTTGCCTTGGTGTCTTCCCCTTATCCCACCCCACCAAGATTCCTGTGGTCCCATGCGAGTTTCTCTAACTCTCCGCTCAACACTACATCCTCCTCTAACTCTCCTTGCGTGTCCACAACCAAGTCTTCCATAGATGGTAGTAATTGTCCTTCTTCCTCATCTAGCATGGATTCATAAAGGTGTAAATTCTCACAATTCACAACTGAATACATCTTTGTGAATGAGGGTAGATCAACCCTAAAAGCATATCTCTGATCTACTCCAAGATGGAATATGGCCCATACCTTAGAGGCTTGAGCTTCCTAGCTTATCCTTGAAATATTTCCTTGTTTAAGCACAACCAAATTTGTCACTAACTTTGAATATGCGCTCCTTCTGATGCTAGTCATGTCTAGCCTTGTACTTGGCTTGAGACTTTTCCAATGGATCCTTTATTTTGAGATGGATTTGCCTAATCATCTCAATGAAATTTTTTGCTCGTCACCCATGAATCTTGTGTCTCCACCTCTACCTATTGTTCCATTGCAACATCAAGAGGATTAGTTGGCAAGTAGCCGAAATATGTTTCAAAATGTGACTTGTTGGTGGATGTATGTACTGCCCTGTTGTATGAGTGCTGGATTTACGCCAAAGATTCATCGCAAGTCCTTGGTTGTTTTCTGTTATAGCTTCTTATTAGTTGCACCAAAGCTCTATTTACAACTTTTTTTGTCTATCGGTTTGTAGATGAAAAGTTGTGCTTTGTTGAAGCTTGGTGTCCATTTTGCCCCACAAGATGGTTCAAAACTTCCGCAAGAATCTAGAATCTGTCTGAAACAATAGACTTGGGCAACCCAAAATGCAACCAAACATTAGAAAAGAATAGTTCAATTGCTTCATGCCCTTTTACTATTTTATTATATGCATTCAACACACACATTTATAAAAGAATAGTTCAGCTGCTTCATCCCCTTTTACTATTTTATTACATGCAGTCAACACATACATTTCGCTGAATCTATCTACAACAACATATAGATAGTGACAACCATGCTTGGACATTGGTAATCCTCCTACAAAATCCATAGAAATTCTTTTTCATGGTCTAGTAGGCACATGTTGTGACACATACAATCCTTCTTTCCTAACCTTAAGCTTGTTTGCACAACATAACTTACATCCTCTAATGAATTTTGATACTTCTTGCATATTGGGTCAATGCACATACCTTTGCAAATGTGCCATGGTCTTACCAACACCAAAGTGTCTTGAGACATTGGAAGTATCTCTTACCTCATCAATGGAAGTTGTTATTTATTTTACAAATATAGCTTATCCCAATTGTAGAGTAGCCCATCCTTGAGGTAGCACTAGTCTTTGCATTCATTATCTACCTTCTTGGCATGCAATTGTTGAAATGTCTCTCCAAAATCTGCATTGTGTGAATATGCTTCCTCATACACTTCTTTTCTAAAAAACTCAAATTGTGAGATTATTGCCAAAGCTGAAACTTGTTTTGTAATTGGTGGCCTAGATAGCATTTTTGTCGCAACATTGGTGCTCCCCTTCTTGTATTTGATCACCAAATGAAATCTACAATACTAGGTACTTGTACCTTGGGGTGCCAATCCCAGTACGGTGCATACTAGGTACCAGTCCAGGGTCGATTCATGTCCGAATTCATCCCATATATCATCTAGTAGGGTTGGATATGGCATTACCAGGTCGTAGTTGTCCAAATTAGTCTTAGAGATCCAACTTTGTTGTAATGACCCTCACTAGTAGGATCACTAAAACACTGATATTGCACTATGGAATTTTGTCAAACACTTGTCTTGCAAACTGCTCTTGACTGGAAATTGTTTCTCTGTTTTGTTTCTCCTTTTTTGAGTGATGATAAAATGCATGAAAAAACTTAACTAAATATCACAAATGACTGCAAATGAAATTAGGATGCAAGGCATGGTAACTTTCCAAAACTATATGAGGTCTGAAAATGAATTGTAATTGAACTAATGTGCATCTACAGCCAATAGAAATTTTAACAAACATTTGTCTTGCCAAGTCTAAACTCCACTATAACTGAAGATGAAAGTAATTAACAATTACAGCTAGGAGACATTATGACAAACAATTGTCATGCAACCCCAAACTCCTATATATTGCAGCTATCAAACTGATTACTATCTTGCCTACATCACTCACAACAGATCACTCTTCATGAGTATCGATTTAAAATGCTGTTGTAGAAACAGTGATACAATAAGATGCAAACCTGATTCTAAAATGCAAATGTTTGTAATATAGAAAAACCTGGATCGGTGGCTTGAAGTAGCTAACCCAACAATGCCAAAGACCAATCGATTGCTCCCAAAATCATAATATTTTGTCCTCAAAATGCAGCACCTCTTCCCCTTATTGATTTGCGATTCTTCTTCAAGCCAAGACGGATTTTTATTTGTCTCCACTATCAAAATCGAACCTTCAAGTATTGAGCCCATATTGCTGTCCGTACACTGCTGTAAGTACAGGCTTCACTGTACGGACTGGTACGATTTTGGTATTAATTCTGGTTTTCACTGGCAAGTGCCGATAATGCCCTGAACATGGACGCCTAGGCTGGGGTAAACACCTCCCACCATATAAAAATTAATCTCCCAGCCAAGTAAGAGTTATGAACAAAAATATAGGTTCAGATGTGAATCGCAGTATGCTGGAAAGGCCGCCAGTTGATATCAGATTTGCAATGAATCTCCTTGTGAACCCCTCCAATTGAACAATGATGCAATCTCCTCACCAAATGCCTCCAAAAAATGTTAACTCTCAAACTAAGTCTGAATACTCAATGAAACTCAACATGAAATCGCTGAATACCACTTCCAATGTGCAACCCTTCAGAAGTTATTTCACTTCCTCAGTTATGCAATCTCTTGAGAGGTATCGTTCTCAAGGATTATGCTGAAGATTTGCAGACTATTACGCCCCACAAATGCTCAAGAAGACTCAATGATAAAATAGACTCGGATGCCAAATGAGAGACCCATGGGGTCTATTTATGCACTTTTTGGAAACTTCTTCTAGAAGCCCTCTTACTTTTTTCTAGAAGTATCCATAATATTCTTATAAAATCTCTTTGCACTTTTTAGCTAAAAAGTAACTTTGTAAAATAAAAGTGCACCTTAATTTAAAAATATAACATTTTGGCCCCATATAAAAAGTAATAATAAAATATAATGTCTCCAAGAGCATAATGAGCCATCCAATCACCAAATAAACGCAAAAATGACTCTCTCATCACCCCCATCTGCCTACGAGAGTCTAGAATAGGCAAATCCACGTAAAGTGTCATGTCGTACTAGAGAGGGGACATGACACTTGTGCGGTAAATGGGGTGAATCCGATAGGGACCCACAACTGAAAAATGTTATATTCTATTTTTTTGTTTTAACCTAAAAATAAAATCAAATTTAGACTTCAAAAAATAATAATAATAAAAACAAAGCGGAAACCTTAAAAACAACTCTCACATTCATTTTATCAAAAGTAAACAAAAACACCACCACATTTACCTCTCATC